>JAXIVJ010006689.1:42500-65323 GCA_036785665.1 Chirona hameri | reverse complement strand
CGGCTCGTGACGGCGCCCTTCCGGCTCGTGACGGCGCCCCCTCCGGCCAATGATGGCGCCCCTCCGATTAGTGACGGCGCCCCTCCAGCTAGTGACGGCGCCCCCTCCGGTCAGTGACGGCGCCCCTCCGGCCAGTGACGGCGCCCCTCCGGCCAGTGACGGCGCCCCTCCGGCCAGTGACGGCGCCCCCTCCGGCTACTGACGGGCGCCCCCTCCGGCTACTGACGGCGCCCCCTCCTGTCAGTAACGGCGCCCATCCGCCAGTAAAGCCGCCCCTCCGGCTAGTGACGGCGCCCCTCCGGCCAGTAAAGGCGCCCCTCCGGCCAGTAAAGGCACCCCTCCGGCCAGTAAAGGTGCCCCTCCGGCCAGGTGACGGCGCCCCTCCGACCAGTGACTGCGCCCCTCCGGCTAGTGACGGCGCCCCCTCCGGTCAGGGACGGCGCCCCTCCGGCCAGGGACGGCGCTCCTCCGGCCAGTGAAGACGCCCCTCCGGCCAGTGACGTCGCCCTTCGACCAGTGACGGCTAAATCAGTCCTTCATGTACACAGAATTGAAATTAGATGAGTTTTAGAAACATTGTAAGGGAAGATCATTATGAGACCGAACCGACTGTACATACATACAACTACCTACATCTAAAAAATTATACATTTGTGATATTGCGTTTTTTTTTTGGCGATGGCGCCTTCCTTGAGCGATGGCGCCCCCTGGACGATGCACCCCCCCCCCCCCCCAACGCCAATGTGTCCGTACTACTTTTTGGACTTGGTTGCGCCCCTGTCCCTACCCCCACCCTTATGCATGAAAGAGAGGCATAGCTTCTCAAAGCACGTTGATGGGGCTGTGAAGAATGCAAAATTATCAAGGTACAACCAAATCCTTAATGACACATCCAAGGCTCTCTCCATTTGATCCACATCCTTGCCAAAGTTGGAGGGGCTCAATCAAACCTGAGTTGGTGGGGGGGGGGGGGGGGGTGCTGAATCCCCTCCAACTGAATATGAAACTACATCCCTGGCATGAATAATCCCAGAGAAAGAAGGGAGTCATATTTGAAATCCTTACTCTCAACGCGTTGTCAACACCAGAACTTGAACACAGGCGGGATCGCCATTCGCCAGAAACTGGTGAGTATTCCCAAGGCTCTATAGCAGTCTTGCCCTGCTCATAACATTTAAATTTCGCGCCTCTAAAATCAGCAGACGAAATTTGGTATATTTGGGTTAATAAATGGTACATATTTTAGTGTGTATGATAAAATATTCAGAACAACAATGAATTCCCATAATTCGTCCTGCATTCTTTGTGAAATAATTTTAAAGAAAGCAAAAGGTGGTAATATTGATTATCTCAAAACAAATTGGCTAACCAGGGCAGCATCTTTTCATAATTTAGTAGGAACTAAAACAATATTGGTTGGAACCAAATCCGTTCCTACTAAAGATGGCTAAGCGACAAATCCTTAGCCACCTAGGTGGCTAAGGATTTTAGTTGTCGTTGTGAACAGCACTATGCCTGTGGTACGTTCCGGCCCCCTCCGAAGTTAGTTGGCAGCACTATAGCTCTTGGGCGTGACTTTCCTACTAGCCCTTAGGGTTCACGTGTTAAATGACCCAACTTTAGGAAGCTGTATCTCGAGTTTTATTCAGCCGATTCGCCTGCAGCTAGTCTCGAAAGAAAGATCGTTCAAATATCTCGCGATGATTCCTCTACGATTTTTCACCTAACCCAGCCGAATTCTTAGGGCGTGAGGGGTAAAGATTGACTGCACTCCGTGCCGGTCTGGCCAGTTTCTGGCGACGCTGGTGCGCCGGCGGCAATAGCTCAGTCGGGAGCGCATCAGACTACGGATGCGAAGGTGGTGGGTTCGAATCCCGCTCGGGTAAGGGTGATTTAGCGCAGGAATGATGTTATATTATTTTTGATGGTCGATAACTATATTTTTATCGACAAAATAACTGTTTAAAATGTTTAAATTAACTTGATTTAAACCATCTTCTCCGGCTTGATATTTAGTAATTCCGCGATGATAACTTGTTAATAGGTAATTGTCGTATTTATCCTTCTCGTTTGTCATTTCATATCGCGACCTGCTAGTGTGACAAGCTGTGACAAGGGCGGATTCAGGATATTTTAGGAGGGGTGGCGGCAGGCCAATTTAGGGGCGCCTTCCAAAAATCTAGGGGCACCTTCCAAAGAAAGGGCGCCGTCACTGACCGAAAGGGCGCCGTCACTGGCCGGAAGGGCGCCGTCCATGGCCGAGAGGGCGCCGTCAATGGCCGAAAGGGCGCCGTAACTGGCCGTAAGGGCGCCGTCACTGGCCGGAAGGGCGCCTCGGGTCAAAAGGACCAGGTCATGACCTGTATGACCTGATACTCGGTAAGTTACTTTCAACAGGGCGTACAAGCGGTCCATAGGGACGCTGCGTGCTCACGGGCTGTCCATCGCCGGGCGCCTGGCGGCGCCCGGCGACAGACAGTCTGTGGGGTGCCCCCTTCTGGCGAGGGGGGGGGGGGGGGGGGGGGGGGGCGCGACCGCTGCGGCCACCCCCTGGATCCGCCTCTGAGCTGTGAGTACTAAGTAGTAGCGTGTATGAGTGAATACAGTATGAATATATGTGTGAAATACCTCTTTCCAGTTTTTACACTGATTGATAGACTTATTAAACGTAAGTAAAGCAAAACATACAGATTTATTACATATCATACTCGTTCGAAGATTGTTAAAAAAACATTTAAACTGACAATTGGTTTTCCCGATACTTTCGAGCTTTTTCTTCGTTCTCCGACTTCACATCCTGTCTTTTACGAAAACTGACAACCAAGCCATTGAAAGAGAAGTTACTCCAATAAATCATTATTGAAAGCACTATACAATAATAACAATAATACAACAGCATTGTAGGAGCTACAGTGGCACAATTGATGCAAAAGACAAGATGACGCACGTACGAGATAACTTGTTCCTACATGGATTACCAGAGACTGAAGCCCGATTCAAGAAGATCCCTCCACACAATTAAATGACGGATAGCCAAGCAATGACGGATATCCAAGCAGCCCTCACAACAAATGCAACAATGGATCTTAGATACCAGTGGATCTCTGGGTGAAATTAAGCGACAGATATCGGATTACACATGATACCGTGATAAGCATACCACAACAATCAGTGGCGGATCTAGGATCCCAGCAGATCTCACGACAATATGCAACTGAATATCTCGGATGCCATATCTTGGGTTAAATCTAGCAACAGATTTCGAATCACACAGTATCCTGTTATACACACACCAGAACAACGGAAGTAGAATGCACCTCAGGCTCAGCAGACCTACGGTACAAAATAAAACAGCACTCTCGATTCTGCAGTACCTGAGAAGTTGACAACAAAACGACATGAACAAAACAAGAGAAAAAACATAACATGAGTGAATGAGCACAACTGTCCAGTCTATTCACTACAGCCTATACATTAGTTTTCACTGTGCGTGGTGCCAGCACTTCCTCGCTCCTCACCGTGCCCGAGACTCGGCGCGTCGGGCCCTGTTGATGTTGCCCATCCTGATAAGTGTCCGGGCGCGGGCGAAGGAGGCACGAATCTTGGGATGGACGCGTGGGAACTTGTCCTGGAGGACCACGACAAAGTCCTTGATGACACGGACCTTCGGCTTAAGCCATCAGGCTCCAGAGCGTGGTTGGCACAGAAAACCGCCTCCACCTCCTTGAAGGTGGCGTAGAATGTCTCCGTGGGCACCGTCAGGCCGCCGATACTGACGACCCTGGTCCACAGGGCCTGCAGAGGCACCGACTCGGCCGAGGCGGATGGTACACAGAGGGAGCGGTCGACGGGCCTCTTCCTCGCGATGTAGCCGGCGACGTAGGCCATGGCGCTCTCTGTCGCGGACACACCGGTGACCGTGTCCCGCGCGACCGACGACGCAGCAGGGCGGCATACTGCCGACTGGGACGCCTCCGCCTGGTGAAGCAGGTCAGCCACATCCCTCAGGTCGTCCATGTCCTCCCCGTTATCGCCGTCTGTTTTCGCTGTCGTCACCTCCTCCACCGGTCTGGTGAACTCCAGCAGGTCTTCCGTCAGTTCGGAGGTGCCGGTTGCCTCCACCTCCAGCACCTGATCCAGCTGCTCTTCCAGATCACCAGTCTCCGGCTCTGCCGCCTGATCACCGTCTCTGCAGACGGGACTTACGCTCGCTGCATGACGAACAGGAGGGTAAGCAGGCGAATCCTTGCCCTCGCTTCAGTCGGTGTGGGTTCTGGTTGGAGCCTCCCGGGCCTCTCACCATGCCGAACAACCCTTCCAGCCTGTCCTGCGTGAGCCGGCGAGTCAGGACGAACACATCACCGAACTCTGCCTGGAGGTCCTTGAACAGGCCACGCACCGACCGGATGCTGATGACCATCCCTATCTGGAACGGGTACATGCACCGTGCGGTACCGACACGCATCAGCGTGGCCTCCGTCACAGTGGCGGAGATAGCCCTCTCTTGTTCATCGCTGCCACGGTAGCCTCTCCGTCTCCGCAGATCTTTTGTGTCGCCTGGGTAGCTGGCGTTGAGGACATCCGTCGCTTCGTCCACGACACGAAGGAACCTCGCTTCCTCTTCTTTGCCCGCGATGTGCCGCTGCAAGACGCTGGCAGTCGAGGCGCTCAGGAGTTGGAGACACGGACCATGCCGGTGACCTACACAAATAATAATTAGACACCAATAGAGATGTGATTGGATGGCAGCAGACGCCGAGTGGAGCCCAGAAGGAACTTGTGACAAGTTATATATAAATTATTGGTCACTTTTAGGTCACACCAATATTGAGGTCATCACACTGCAGACTGGTTATTGAATATTGATTCAACCTTTTTTGGAACGATTCAACCACGATTCATTTTGGAACCTGAATTATTCAATCACCGCTCGATTAATGGATACACATTTAATAATTGCTTCTTTCCGATTCAAAGAATCAAAAACATATTTTAATCGATTCACGCTTGATTCAACATTTAAATGTATGTTGTATTTACGTCAAAGCAATACAAATGGAAACATACACATAAATCATCATTAAAACATTGTTACAGCAATCATATTTCAGTATAAATGAATGTAGCCGCTAGGACTACATTGTATTTGCACAATTTACCATGTGCACTTGAATCATTAAGAGTCTTTAAATCTTTTGATTCAATCAGCCTTGATTCCATGGCCCATGCAGGGTTTGATTCAATCGCGATTCATGAATATCTGGTGGTGAATCAATTTGGTTTTATTCAAGGAATTTTGATTCAACGATTCCAATCGATTCAGTCAGTCAAATCAATAACCATTCTGCATCACAGGCCAGGCTTGTGCTTCATTCCGGTGGAATTGAATCCGATTCCGGAATCTATTCCGTTTGTACTGGATTCGGATTCGGATTCGATTCCGTTGACATTTGAGTGTAATAGGAATCAGGTAGAATCAATCATTTAAAAAAAATAGAAAACGATGGAATCGGCATCAATGGGTCATTGCAAGCGATTCCTTTTTATTTTCGTTTAAATCGTCCTCACCATGAAATTAAGTTTTCTTCAAGGTTATCTATGTCTTAGAGCACGCATGTCTCAAAGCAATTCATAGGGTCTTTAACCTCTTCCCTTGCTGCATCTCGTCGAATTAATTGCCACCAAAGATCGGCCCCTTTGGGATTACGAGGAAGACGGTGGTAGCCACTAGCCAGTCCCCAAATGATGTTAATTCGGCCCCTTTGGGATCACGAGGAAGACGGTGGTAGCCACTAGCCAGTGCCCAAATGATGTTAATTCGGCCCCTTAGGGATCACGAGGAAGACGGTGGTAGCCACTAGCCAGTCCCCAAATGATGTTAATTCGGCCCCTTTGGGATCACGAGGAAGACGGTGGTAGCCACTAGCCAGTGCCCAAATGATGTTAATTCGGCCCCTTTGGGATCACGAGGAAGACGGTGGTAGCCACTAGCCAGTCCCCAAAGGATGTTAATTCGGCCCCTTTGGGATCACGAGGAAGACGGTGGTAGCCACTAGCCAGTGCCCAAATGATGTTAATTCGGCCCCTTTGGGATCACGAGGAAGACGGTGGTAGCCACTAGCCAGTCCCCAAAGGATGTTAATTCGGCCCCTTTGGGATCACGAGGAAGACGGTGGTAGCCACTAGCCAGTCCCCAAATGATGTTAATTCGGCCCCTTTGGGATCACGAGGAAGACGGTGGTAGCCACTAGCCAGTCCCCAAATGATGTTAATTCGGCCCCTTTGGGATCACGAGGAAGACGGTGGTAGCCACTAGCCAGTCCCCAAAGGATGTTAATTCGGCCCCTTTGGGATCACGAGGAAGACGGTGGTAGCCACTAGCCAGTCCCCAAATGATGTTAATTCGGCCCCTTTGGGATCACGAGGAAGACGGTGGTAGCCACTAGCCAGTCCCCAAAGGATGTTAATTCGGCCCCTTTGGGATCACGAGGAAGACGGTGGTAGCCACTAGCCAGTGCCCAAATGATGTTAATTCGGCCCCTTTGGGATCACGAGGAAGACGGTGGTAGCCACTAGCCAGTGCCCAAATGATGTTAATTCGGCCCCTTTGGGATCACGAGGAAGACGGTGGTAGCCACTAGCCAGTCCCCAAATGATGTTAATTCGGCCCCTTTGGGATCACGAGGAAGACGGTGGTAGCCACTAGCCAGTGCCCAAATGATGTTAATTCGGCCCCTTTGGGATCACGAGGAAGACGGTGGTAGCCACTAGCCAGTCCCCAAATGATGTTAATTCGGCCCCTTTGGGATCACGAGGAAGACGGTGGTAGCCACTAGCCAGTGCCCAAATGATGTTAATTCGGCCCCTTTGGGATCACGAGGAAGACGGTGGTAGCCACTAGCCAGTCCCCAAATGATGTTAATTCGGCCCCTTTGGGATCACGAGGAAGACGGTGGTAGCCACTAGCCAGTCCCCAAATGATGTTAATTCGGCCCCTTTGGGATCACGAGGAAGACGGTGGTAGCCACTAGCCAGTCCCCAAAGGATGTTAATTCGGCCCCTTTGGGATCACGAGGAAGACGGTGGTAGCCACTAGCCAGTCCCCAAAGGATGTTAATTCAGCCCCTTTGGGATCACGAGGAAGACGGTGGTAGCCACTAGCCAGTCCCCAAAGGATGTTAATTCAGCCCCTTTGGGATCACGAGGAAGACGGTGGCAGCCACTAGCCAGTCCCCAAAGGATGTTAATTCGGCCCCTTTGGGATCACGAGGAAGACGGTGGTAGCCACTAGCCAGTCCCCAAAGGATGTTAATTCGGCCACTTTGGGATCACGAGGAAGACGGTGGTAGCCACTAGCCAGTCCCCAAATGATGTTAATTCGGCCCCTTTGGGATCACGAGGAAGACGGTGGTAGCCACTAGCCAGTCCCCAAAGGATGTTAATTCGGCCACTTTGGGATCACGAGGAAGACGGTGGTAGCCACTAGCCAGTCCCCAAATGATGTTAATTCGGCCCCTTTGGGATCACGAGGAAGACGGTGGTAGCCACTAGCCAGTCCCCAAATGATGTTAATTCGGCCCCTTTGGGATCACGAGGAAGACGGTGGTAGCCACTAGCCAGTCCCCAAATGATGTTAATTCGGCCCCTTTGGGATCACGAGGAAGACGGTGGTAGCCACTAGCCAGTCCCCAAATGATGTTAATTCGGCCCCTTTGGGATCACGAGGAAGACGGTGGTAGCCACTAGCCAGTCCCCAAAGGATGTTAATTCGGCCACTTTGGGATCACGAGGAAGACGGTGGTAGCCACTAGCCAGTCCCCAAATGATGTTAATTCGGCCCCTTTGGGATCACGAGGAAGACGGTGGTAGCCACTAGCCAGTCCCCAAATGATGTTAATTCGGCCCCTTTGGGATCACGAGGAAGACGGTGGTAGCCACTAGCCAGTCCCCAAATGATGTTAATTCGGCCCCTTTGGGATCACGAGGAAGACGGTGGTAGCCACTAGCCAGTCCCCAAATGATGTTAATTCGGCCCCTTTGGGATCACGAGGAAGACGGTGGTAGCCACTAGCCAGTCCCCAAATGATGTTAATTCGGCCCCTTTGGGATCACGAGGAAGACGGTGGTAGCCACTAGCCAGTCCCCAAATGATGTTAATTCGGCCCCTTTGGGATCACGAGGAAGACGGTGGTAGCCACTAGCCAGTCCCCAAAGGATGTTAATTCGGCCCCTTTGGGATCACGAGGAAGACGGTGGTAGCCACTAGCCAGTCCCCAAATGATGTTAATTCGGCCCCTTTGGGATCACGAGGAAGACGGTGGTAGCCACTAGCCAGTCCCCAAATGATGTTAATTCGGCCCCTTTGGGATCACGAGGAAGACGGTGGTAGCCAGTAGCCAGTCCCCAAATGATGTTAATTCGGCCCCTTTGGGATCACGAGGAAGACGGTGGTAGCCACTAGCCAGTCCCCAAAGGATGTTAATTCGGCCCCTTTGGGATCACGAGGAAGACGGTGGTAGCCACTAGCCAGTCCCCAAAGGATGTTAATTCGGCCCCTTTGGGATCACGAGGAAGACGGTGGTAGCCACTAGCCAGTGCCCAAATGATGTTAATTCGGCCCCTTTGGGATCACGAGGAAGACGGTGGTAGCCACTAGCCAGTCCCCAAAGGATGTTAATTCGGCCCCTTTGGGATCACGAGGAAGACGGTGGTAGCCACTAGCCAGTCCCCAAATGATATTAATTCGGCCCCTTTGGGATCACGAGGAAGACGGTGGTAGCCACTAGCCAGTGCCCAAATGATGTTAATTCGGCCCCTTTGGGATCACGAGGAAGACGGTGGTAGCCACTAGCCAGTGCCCAAAGGATGTTAATTCGGCCCCTTTGGGATCACGAGGAAGACGGTGGTAGCCACTAGCCAGTCCCCAAATGATGTTAATTCGGCCCCTTTGGGATCACGAGGAAGACGGTGGTAGCCACTAGCCAGTCCCCAAAGGATGTTAATTACCCTTCTCCGTACTATTGGTACAGCCAGGCACAACACAGTAGGGCATAGCCAGGTAAAAAACGTGAATTGAAAATGGAAGAGATCAAGCTCTACCCGACAACTTAAAGGAAATAGTTCACCTTCAACATGGGATTTTGAACTGAAATAGCAGTTTTGTAGCCCGTGTTGAGAAATCCTTATCTGCAACTTTTCTTGGCTGAAAAGACTCTCCAGCCGAAGATATTTGACTTCTTGGAGAAGGAATGCGGCGCATATATGATATACCGTACCGTCTGAGAGTGCCAGCACTGGTCTGAGCATGCGCAGACCAATAACGCACACCATAACATTAATAATTTACGACCTTCTGTCCTGAATTGGCGCGATGTAGGACCTTTTTTGAAAAGAAAAAAAGAAACTGTATTAAAAAATATAATAAAATCGTGTTCTGAAATTTTTTCCGAAGGTGAACTATTTCCTTTAAAGGAAATAGTTCACCTTCAACATTGGTTTTGAACTGAAATAGCAGTTTTGTAGCCCGTGTTGAGAAATCCTTATCTGGAACTTTTCTTGGCTGAAAAGACTCTCCAGCCGAAGATATATGACTTTTTGGCGAAGGAATACGGCGCATATATGATGTACAGTACCGTCTGAAAGTGCCAGCACTGCCATGGAGCATGCGCAGACCAATAACGCACACCATAACATTAATAATTTACGACCTTCTGTCCTGAATTGGCGCGATGTAGGACCATTTTTGAAAAGAAAAAAAGAAACTGTATTAAAAAATATAATGAAATCGTGTTCTGAAAAATTTCCTGAAGGTGAACTATTTCCTTTAAAGGAAATAGTTCACCTTCGGAATTTTTTTCTTCAGAACACGATTTTATTATATTTTTTAATACAGTTTCTTTTTTTCTTTTCAAAAATGGTCCTACATCGCGCACATTCAGGACAGAAGGTTGTAAATTATTGATTTTATGGTGTGCGTTATTGGTCTGCGCATGCTCCATGGCAGTGCTGGCACTTTCAGACGGTACGGTACATCATATATGCGCCGTATTCCTTCGCCAAAAAGTCAAATATCTTCGGCTGGAGAGTCTTTTCAGCCAAGACAAGTTCCTGATAAGGATTTCTCAACACGGGCTACAAAACTGCTATTTCAGTTCAAAACCCATGTTGAAGGTGAACTATTTCCTTTAACAGTTAAAAACTTTACAGGGCCTTACGTACATACCTACAGTCTACAGAGGCCAGCGACAAATATGAATAATCTACAATGCATTTCGATTGTTTCGTTTACTCTAAGAGCTTTCGTAATACCTGCGCGGCTTTCGCTCCTCGGTAAAGCTACCACATGATTAGATGGAACTAAACAAACTAGTATATAGTAGTGAATCTAGTATTTTTCTAGTATTACACTAAATAAATCATACTAAAATCCGTTCAACCCGTCCTCTATCACCCTGGTACGTTAGCCGCATACGGCTCCTGACCACGGGGGCGCAGTCAGCTTTGTGAGCAGTCACGGTGCGCACCGTCAGCTGACTAGAATGGAGTGTTTTATCAGATATGCGTACAGTGCGATTGTGAGCGTTGACCAATCAGCGACGGGGGCTGGTCGTCGCTGATTGGTGGACGCTTCTGATGATATTTCAATGAACATCGGCTATAAACTACGGTAATTGGAGCTCTACTGACTCCAGAGAAATGGTGCTGCTTCTGTATTTTTCCTCTCATTCTCCAAAAACCATTGACGACGACATGAAAGTAAAGTCTACTAAATTAAAATGAAGTTATCAAATAGATATAAGGTTTTAACTGAAATATATAAGGTTGGCATGCACTGCATAATAGCAATTAAATCGCCAGATTTATTATTAGTTTTATTGTAATTTATGGCAATAAGCAACACCATTCTGTTTTTGGGTTCATCGACTCATTGACTTTCCTTATCGACATTGTTAGAAGTGGCCGACATCTTCCAGAGGGACGTAGCATGATGTTTAGTTGGATCCTTTTCATACAACATATAACGTTGTTTGATTTCCTCCAGGCCCCAAGGGTGTACATTTGTCCTGCACGTGCGTCCGCCACATGTGTGAATTATTATTTGTGAACATGGTCGTTGTTTAAACAAAAGCTTCGTAGTAGAGCCGCCACTTTTAAAATATAACTTGCATATAATGGCTGCCTTTGGTAGTGGAATCATTATTTTAACTTCGACTGGACACTTGTTCACCACAAAAGCGCTTAGCAAAAAATAGCAAAGGTATTTGCTATTGCTGCAGCTTTTCCAAAAAAAAACGAAGATGTGGTTCCATAGCTGATTTTCCCAACTTTGGGTCCATAACGGGAAAATCCCCCTTTCAGCATGATAATACCTTTAAATCTGACAATCTGGCCCCCAGGATCTTCCCCCGGAGAGTATTAGGATTTTCACATTAGCATTATGGGATTGAGGGGGCAACCACCTGCCCACCCCCCTTCCAGACTGTGACGACACTCCTGCACCTCGGACCGTAACAACCGTCTTCGTCTTCCCATGATAGCCCACAATGGGCTGGTGAACTTTAAAATTCGCCAGCACTTTTACTGAATTCGTTAGCCAGCAGCATGAAAACAATCATCTATGCCAAGTTCATATATTAAGAAGTATCAGGGGACGGTAAACTCAACGCGTCATCTCATGATGTCTCTTTCACAGTACAAACCAGATTCGACAAGAAATCTTCAATATTCAACATTTCCAACAAGAAATCAGAAAATATACGTATATTCGTATATTCACGGTCGTGGGGTTGTCCACTAAAGTAGTGGCTATTAAGCCCCGAGTCAAGATGGAACACAAGGGGAGGGGAAAACTGACACAATCGCTATCCGATCCGATCCGATGGAGATACGATTCGGCGCGTCCCCAGTGACCGGCGCGCAGCTGAGTCCCTCAGCTGCGCGCCGGTCGCCGCGGCGTCTCGGTCGTCACCGGGGACTGGTGTCGGGAGCCGATCTCGCATGATGGATCGGAAGAGTCCGGCCGGCCATTCGGACTTCCAGTGGTGGGTGGCGGCGCGGCCCGCAGCCTTGATGACGGTGCGGACGACTGTGGGCGTGTCCTCCTGCTGCAGGGCCGAGGCCTCCCCGACGAGGACGTCCGCGCGCCGGTTCTGTCGACACATTCTGCCGCCGGCTCTGTGACACATTTTGCCGCCGGCTCTGTCAACACATTCTGCCGCCGGGTCTGTCGACCCCTTCTGCCGGCCGGCTCCATCCACACATTCTGCCGCCGGCTCTGTCGATACATTCTGCCGCCGGCCCAGTCGCCACATTCTGCCGCCGGCTCCATCCGCACATTTTGCCGCCGGCTCCATCCACACATTCTGCCGCCGGCTCTGTTGATACATTCTGCCGCCGGCCCTGTCGATACATTCTGCCGCCGGCCCTGTCGACATGTTCTGCCGCCGGGTCGGTACACATTCTGCTGCCGGCTCTGTCGACATCTTCTGCGGTTGGCTCCATCCACACATTCTACCGCCGGCCCTGTCGACACATTCTGCCGCCAGCTCTGTCGACACATTCTGCCGCCGGCTCTGTCGACATCTGCCGTTGGCTCCATCAACACATTCTGTCGCCGACTCTGTCGACACATTCTGCCGCCGGCTCTGTCGACATGTTCTGCCTCCGGTTCTGTCGACACATTCTGCCGCCGGCCCTGTCGACATGTTCTGCCGCCGGGTCTGTAGACACATTCTGCCGCCGGCTTTGTCGACATGTTCTGCCGCCGGCCCTGTCGACACATTCTGCCGCCGGCCCTGTCGACACATTCTGCCGCCGGCTCTGTCGACCCATTCTGCCGGCCGGCTCCATCCACACATTCTGCCGCCGGCTTTGTCGACATCTGCCACCGGCTCTGTCGACTGCTCCAGGCCACACTGGGCTTCCACCGACCGGAACAGCAGCAGGTCTGGCGGCAGAAATTATGCATGGATCAGAAGACTATGTATACTGATAGGGACATCAGACACGTCCTGAATTTTCCCCAAAAAGTGTTAGCGATAAGCTGAATTTCAAACACAATGCCACTGACTTTCCAGATTCATTCGGTGCAAAAAGCAGATTGTCGTTGAGGAAATGATTCTCAGATGCAGCTGCTGCATCAGAAGCATAGCAGAATAACAATTTATATCACCATGCAGTCGCACCAAAATGTGCGTTGTGCGGTGCTCGTCACTGCCAAGCCATATCTGTAGCATGGCACGAATTATGTAAGCGTCCTATGGCGGAGCACCGCTCCAACTCCATCACCTAGTACTCACCTAACGAAGCGTCCCGCAGCTGGGTTGGGTTCATGTAGATACTGTCAGACAGCCGCTGGCGGGCGCCAGTGAGGGACGGACATCGTAGCAGTATGTGCTCCGGCACGTCCGCCTCCTCCCGCCACAGCCAGTGGAGCGGTACGGGCCGCAGGGCAGTCAGCACTCAGCACAGCAGCACTGAAGAGTCGGCCGGTCCCGGTCCAGCACCTCGGCGTGCACAGCGGCCGTCCGCCACCGGCTCCCGCCACAGCCAGTGGAGCGGTACGGGCCGCAAGGCACTCAGCACTCAGAGTCGGCCGGTCCCGGTCCAGCACCTCGGCGTGCACAGCGGCCGTCCAACACCGGCCCCCGCCACAGCCAGTGGAGGGTACGGGCCGCAGGGCACTCAGCACTCAGAGTCGGCCGGTCCCGGTCCAGCACCTCGGCATACTACTGCGGATGCACGTAGTAGCGCGCATGCTTGGCAGCGTGACGACTGTGACGCAGTTGCTCGGTGTCGTCGGTCCTCGTTCAGCGTCCGCTGCAGCCACCTGAGCCGGATCTGAGTCCTCGTCATGGCGTACTTCCTTAGCACGCGTGGATCCAGGTCCGGGTACTTCAGACGTGCATGTTCCACCAGCCGCCTAACGACACCGGGGCCACGGTCCATACCCGCCGCGCCGTGCATGGCGCAGAACAGGACCTCCAGGTTCTCCACCTGGTCGAGCCACACGGAGCTGAGTACGGTTAGGCCACCGCGGCTGAGACTGAGTATCCAGTCGTGGTGCTCGTCACGGGTCTCTTGGATCGCTGCAGAGGAGACTTGACCCAGGGTCTTGTCTGTCGCTGAGCACTTGGCGGCCACGTACCCCGCCACGTACGCCAGCGCCTGCCTGGCCAGGTTCTGGTCGGCGGTCGCCGTCGGCGTGGGCGTCGCAGCCGGCTCGTCGCCTTCCTCCTCCTCGACGTCCTCCTCGACAGCGGCCGACTCAGCGCTGAGCGGTGGGGCAGGACACGGCTGGACAGTGTCCACCAGGTTCTCCACCTCGGTGATGTCACTGTCGCGACCTTCCTACACGGCGGTCGCCTCGCGGTCCAGGTCCAGCGTGGCTGCGCTGAGGTACACCGGGTCCCCCTCCTCCATGAGGACCGGTGCTTCGGCTGCCTGCGGCTTGCTGTGAGTGCCAGCGGCCACTGACGGCGCGGCTCCCATCAGCAGCAGCCGGATCCGGCTCTTCGCTTCCACCGCCGTGGGGTTCGTGTTGGTCGCACCCATGGCCCTCACCCGTTGATAAAGAAGTAATAGTTACTTAAAATAAATTGAAAGAGGAATACACCAATTTTGAACAGTATTTATTTTCCAGTTCCGTTGGAATCTGCTCTAGCCACCCAATAAAGTATGGATATACAAGCATATTTGTGTGAAAAAAACGGTTCATATATTCTGCTGAATATCATCCGAAATGACAGATGACAAACACGCACCACCGGTCACATGTCATTTATGGCAATATGGGCAATATGGGCGTGGCTGCGATATTTGTATGATATTGGTGATGATGATGATTGGGTGTGAAGCCTCATGCCCAAAACGGAAGCCTCATAACAAACTGAATTTGGAAAGAAGTTGGGTACTGGTAGGGCAGGCGTCACAATTATGTACACAACACTGTAGGCAGTGTGACAAGCCCCGGAAATCCTTCCCTGGCTATCCTCCCATACGCTATCAAATGTCCAAGGATAAATCAAAGAAGTGAGAGGACCGAAGAATGAAGAAAAATCCAAACCAACCCTCCTTGCAAACCACCCTGCTTAGTACCCCGCTGCTTTAACTGCCAAACTTTAACTGCCAAACCTAAAATCGGACCAAGCAATATCGAAGACTATTAAAGTTGGCATCCTGGGCCCAAGAGGCTATATGCCCTAGTCCATCAACAACAACAACTGAACAAGTGGCGGGCGGTGCAGCTGGCTTGAGGACGTCATTGGGAGTGTATATTTAATGGTGTAGGCCAGTTTAATACTCAATCGAACTTAATGGTGTAACCCTGTTTGCTACTCATCAGACGTAATGGCATAGACCTGTTTACTACTCCATCAGACTTAACCCTATTTGTAACAGGCTCCTGGCTACCCCTATTTGTAACAGGGGGGGGGGGGGCGGATTCCGCCCCCCCCGGAGATCTCGAGATCTACCCGTCTGATTTTCAAAAATGAAACGGTGTTTGGTTCCCCTCAACACGATCTACATTTATAAATAAAAAAAAATATAAATTTGGGAAAGGGGGGCAACAGGGGGGCAAAAACTACAAATTTTAGTGGTATTTTTGATCCAACATAACTTTCATGTTTATCGTCCGATTTTAAGACAACTAATAGGAATCGATAGATATTGAATCGGAAATTGATATATGACGGTGACGTTTGAAAATTCAAAAATCATAGGCGTGTGCAGGTCACTCAATATGGGGGTGAAGTAAATGCGTAATAAAACCATTTTTTTGATGTTGTTTTTTTGATAAATGAAATGGTATGTGATTGAGACATTATAAAAAACAGTTATAAATCAATTTTTTTGCCATAGGCGGTACCAGGTTAGTGAAAAAGGGGGGTAAAATTTGGAAAAATAGTAACCGCAGACAAGTTGCTACCCAGCACTATAAATATGTTACTGATCATAGATAGTTCCTTTTTGCATGTTGTACTTCATCATAGGCGTATCCAGGGCCCAATCTTACCAATGCCGTGAATCTGGGTTTTGCCGTGAAAATCGGCCATTCACGGCAACGGCATCTTACCAAATGCCGTGAATAGTTATTCACGGCATTCTATTCACGGCATGTCGTGAATGGGTATTCACGGCATTTTGGCCGCTGTTTTGCCTTGACCTTGGAGAATAAACGCCGTGAATGGAGTAAACAGACTCAAATAATCAGCTGATTGCCGCTTTTGCAATGCCGGCGACGGCAGAAATCACGGCACAGTTTCTTGCCGTGAATGTCCGGTGTTGCTTGTTGTTCAAGTAATATTTGTTGTTTTTCTAGTATTTATCTGTTGTCATTTGTTATGCCTCGTGTTCGGTCGCGACAAATATATCGGCCACGTATAAACGATGTGGACCTCACCCCAGTTGGTTGTTCAGGATCAGAGTGATCAGAGTTGAGAGTTGTTGTGAGATTGGCGTTGCAGGGGCGCACGAAGTTGACATCCCTGACGACGACGACTCTCCATCAAGATACTCCATCTGCATGAAGCCTACCTGCATGAGCCACTGCATGCTTGGTTGGTAGTACTTGCCAGTCTGTCAAGTCCTCATCCTGCATGCCAATTTTTTGACACCACCTAACCCACCACTTACCTACCCAGCCCTGCACGCTGATTGTACTTCTCTGGTTTTCTTTGAGCATGCTATCATTGTTGCTGTGTCTGTGCTGCATGACCTAATCCAGCATGCCTCGTACACGTGCTAGCCAGTCAGGTAGAAGAGGCCGTAGTGCCAGTACCTCTAGTGGCCCAATGCAGAATGCCCAAACTGGAGTCCAACTCTGTGGATCATGCTGCTTGGATGTGGGAGATGATGCCATTGGGTGTGATGACTGTGAAACTTGGGCCCATAACACCGAGATGTGCTCTGGACTCCCTCTGGATTTGATTGAAGCCATTGGCAGGTACAATGGTGCTGGCATTAGATTCTCCTGTATGCAGTGCAGGATTACCTTTGTGACTGCCAGAGGTAACTCTCCCTCCAGCAGCACCGAACCCCACATTGCAGAAACTGTAAAGCAATTGTTCCAGCAGATCAAGGGAATCTGCGGTGTTGTGAAAGAACTGACTGCCCAGGTCCGGGCCCCAGCCTCTCAGCCCTCCCGACAAGTGACCCCAGTTCAAGCCCCTCCTCAGGCACCCAACCAACTTACAGCCGCTCCACCCCAGGCTGTCTTCCACCAGCCTACACCCGAGTACAGGTCAGCCATCCGTGAGGAGTTGCGAGAGATGAAGGAACGTGACAAACGTCGTCAGTCCATCATAGTAAAAGGCCTGAAAGCCAACTCCCTCACTGACTTTGCTACAAAGTTTGGCCAGCTGTCTCAGGAACAGCTTGGCACTAGAATGGACCTGTCTGAAATCTCACCAGTCTCTGGGCATGCACATATCTACAGAGTCAAAATGACTGATGATGGCCTCCGCAAGCAAATTCTGGATAAGGCCAAGCTGCTGCGGGGAACAGCCCATGACTCTGTTTTCATCTCACGAGACCTTACTTTCGCCCAAAGGTCTGAAATGTTCCAACGGCGGCAGGCTCGTAGGGCCCAGGATGGTCCGGGAGTGCGGGGTGCTGAGGGAGGTGCTCCATCCCCTCCCCAGGCAGTCCTGGTTGCTCTGGCCACGCCGGCAGCCCTCCCAACCATCCAAGCCGAAGCTCCCATGACTGCTCCCCAGGCTGCCAGTGCCCAAACCGCCTCACCTGTCCCGGGAAACTAGATTTTCTGCCTAACTCGACCCTCGTCAAAATTGCCCAGATTAACTTAAATGGCCTAGCTTCCAAGCACGGTATTCTTGCTGACACAATCAGATCGCTCCGTTTAGATATTGTGTGTATCACTGAATCTCGCCTCCTCCCTCACATAGCAGACTCATTTGTTTGCATGCCTCATTTCAACATCATACGCAACGATGCTGCTGGTTCAGAACCCAAGCATGGAGTGTGTGCGTATGTCAATGAGAGACTCATGCTGGGCGAAATCACTTCCCATCTTCCTAACATCCTAACATTCCATCTGATATCTTACAATGTTTACATTTTGCTTGCTTACAGACCCCCATCTAACTCTACTGATAATGATGAACTGACCTCCACATTCATTGCAGACTTTTGTGTCGGTAAAGAGGTGATAGTTCTTGGCGATTTTAACTTGCCCAATCTAGACTGGACTTCATAAAATCCATCCCTTCATGCCACACCAATGGAAAGAAGTTTCTTTTTTGTATTTAATTCACTGGGCCTCACCCAGTGGGTATCTGAGCCTACCTACCCTAGATCCGGAAATATCCTCGACTTGGTGCTCACATCAGAAGCCGACCGTGTGGGTCTTGTGGAGGTCATTCCACCGCTCCCCGGATGCGACCACTGCGCCACTATTTTTTATTATGTTTTCGCCAATGCAATTGACCCCGATCCTGATTTTTCAACTGTTGGCCATATGAGAGCCTGGCATAGAGGCCGCTACGGAGCCATCCGCCGCAGTCTGGGAACCATTGACTGGGACAATGAGCTAGCATACCGCGACTCAGAAGAAGCGTTCAACCATTTTGCCTCGCTGATCACAGACTTGATTGAGGAAAACGTTCCCCTGAAACCTCCTGCCGACCGGAAACCTCCTTGGTCAACCAGACCACCTACGTCCCTTATCCACCTACGACAAAGTGCCTGGAGCAAGTACAAAGTTGCCAGAGGGTATCTCGGCAGACGCTCCACGGGAACGCTCTCAGCCTACGCTACCTTTGCTGCCATAAACCGACAGTACCGAAACTTTGCGATCCAGTCCCAAGTAGAGTACGAGAAAGGATCCTTGAGTCCCCGACGTTGACCGCCAAGCTCTCCACTCTTATACTCACGAACAACCCCCCCCCCCCCCCCCCCCCCCACCCCACCACACCCCCCCCCCCCCCCCCCCCCCCCCCCCCCCCCACCACCCATTCAGGAAACCTCACTGATCAAGCTGGACCAATGTCCGAAATATTCGCCGCAGCATTTGTTTCTGTGTTCACAAGGAACACTCCTGACAACCCAGCACCCCATCAGTTCTTTGATGGCTCACTTAACGATATAATAATCTCTGTCAACGACGTCCGTGCCGCCCTAGCTGAACTGGATGGAAACTCAGCCATGGGCCCAGATGGCATACATCCACTTCTGTTGAAGAACTGTGGCGAGGATCTAGCCTACCCATTGCACTTAATTTATAGTAAATCATTACGGGAGGGGAGCGTACCCTCTACCTGGAAATCATCACTGGTAATTCCCATATTCAAAAAGGGCCCTCGGTATGACCCACTTAACTACCGACCTATAAGTCTCACATCAGTTTGTTGTAAAACAATGGAGCGTATTGTGTGCTCACACCTCAGAAATTATCTTGAAACTAACCACTTGCTCTCTCCCCATCAGTACGGCTTTAGAGCCGGGAGATCCACTATGGACCAACTACTGCTGGTTTACAATGAAGTGTCCCTCAATACTGATAGGGGAGGCATAACTGATGTAATCCTGTTTGATTTTAGTAAAGCCTTTGATGTTGTATGCCACGACCTATTGATTGCTAAATTGGGCTTTATTGGAGTTAACGGACATGTGTTGCAATGGATTTTTTCTTTCCTTACTGATAGAAAAATGAGAGTATGCGTGAAAGGCCATCTCAGCCAACCCAGAAACGTACTGAGTGGTGTCCCCCAGGGCTCAGTGCTTGGCCCACTGCTGTTTTTGATTTACATTAACAATGCTACCTCCCAACTGCAAAGTGCCTACAAGATATTCGCAGACGACCTTAAGATGTATGCATGTGTCAATCTCAGGCCACCCTCGCCCCCCACTCAGCCGCACTCTTCCACCGCAGATGTCCAAAGAGATATTGACCTGCTGCATACCACAGCAGCGTATTGGGGCCTACACATGAACTCAAAGAAATGTGCCGTTCTCCGATTCTCTAAACGATGTGCTGACCTTACACCTCCTCTGTATTACCTTAATGGACTGCAAATCCACCCGGCCACTTCCCACGTCGACCTTGGAGTTACTTTAGATACAGATCTGAAATTCCATGAGCACATCCAGACTGTTGCCCACAAGGCAGGCGGTTTAGCCCAAAGTTTCCTGAAGTCCACTGTCTGCCGATCCCCTGAATTCATGCTCTTCCTGCTCACTACTCATATCCGACCCATCATAGAGTACTGTTCATGCGTCTGGTTTACTGGCTACCTTGAAGACTTGCGTCTCTTGGAGAGAACGTACAGAGGAAATGGACTAAGCACATCTCGGGGTTAGGCGACCTAAGCTATGCTGATCGTTTAAAGGCACTGAACCTTTACTCTGTGCAAGTTAGGCTACTGCGTGCTGACCTAATTCAGTGCTGGAAGATTTTCAATGGGAAATCTTGCCTATCCCCTGAGGATCTTTTCGGCATTGCTCCCCAAAGTAGAACTAGAGGTCACTGCTTCAAGGTGTTCCCGATATTCACTCGTACTGACGTCAGGAAGCGTTTTTTCCCCGTTCGTTGTACTACCGTGTGGAACTCACTACCAACTACCGCTGTGTGTGCTCCCAATCCCTCGTGCTTCAAGCGTGTGCTGCAATCCTGTCTACATGACCGTCTGTACGATTTTGCATGATAGTCGAATCCATAGGCTAGGCTATATTTATGTGTTAATTATTCCAAATTGTTCTCATGAATAATGGCTATGTCATTGCCAATCAAATTGGGAGGCGCACAATTTCCGGTTAGGAGCTTCCCTATCCTTGTTAATTTACTAATACTTTAAGAACCGGCGCGTCTCAGAGTCTAGGGTTCCTTTCCTTTTACCCTGTCCCCTTGATTTTCTTTTATCCGACCAATGGGAACCCAACCAGGTAAGAGAACCAGGTAAGAGTCAAATCTAGGTAAGTATACAAAATACATACTTGTAGATAGATGGATTTTCTTCGGAAAATCTCGCTATGTATTTACAGTATTTACCACACCAAAGCCAAACATGTGGATATTTTAAATACCATAGTAATCTGACATGATTGTGTACCTATATTTTGTAAAGTATATAATAATATATGATACCTATCACTCCGCCACTCATTTTGCATGTTCAGTTTCCAGTAAAATCCCCAATTTGAATGTTGTTGGTGTTTTGTTGGAACTAAATGTTTAGGGTAATCTTTGGGCACATAAAACTACCAGACTTCATGCTATTGGTGTCGAACGAAGCTGATGCACAAAAGTGCCAAATGCCAATGCACCTGTAACACCAGACTTTGCATGCTATTGGTGGTGTAGATAATGCTAACAGACTGAAGCACTAATACACAGTTAATAGTAGGGGAATGTCGCCACAACACTTTGAGTAGGGGAGTGCAGCCAGGTGTTTGGTGGCCCGGCTAGGCGTTTGCCCCCCGCCCCCACTCCCATTGGGATAACATTAAAATCCTGCTATTCTGGAGGGCAAAGAAAGCCTGGGGCCTGCCCCCAGCCCCTCTCAGTCGCAGTGACTATGCCCCTGGCTTACTGAAAATACTATTTCAGCATAAAGTATGACAATTCTGGTATTTTGACCTGACCAGAGATTGGGCCCCAGTTACCCTAAATATTCAAGGCCCAAAAATATGGTTTATACCTACCTGTGGAATGGGAAAAAAGTTTCATGAGAATAATGGTAGCCACTAGCGAAAGGAAAAAATTGTTTACCCTTCCAACAGAAAGGAATATCTACTTTCAAATTACCAAATTAATTTGGTTTACATATCTGGTTGAATCATTGGATACTGTAAATCCAAAAGGGCAAGGTTTCTTCAATCCAAATACAAACATATTGTTATATTTTGATTGGCAAGGCATTACAAGATGAGATAGAAAAGTATTATCATTACCTGTTTTATATTCTTGACTCGGGCAGTATGGAATTGTGCACATACAATGTGCTTGAATTGGCGATATGTAACAGAGGCAGTTCAAAAATAATTATTTGCAGAACATTGCTCCTGAAATTTACAGATTGTTGCATTTTGGTGTTGATGGTGTTGTTTTCAACCTGAATAAATCTATTAATTTTTGGACATGGGACTGGGACTTACGGTGCAGCCCATCTGTGAACACATTTAAATGTTAGGAAATGACAAGGTCATGGTCTTTTCAGAATTCAGAGAGATAGCTGGCCTCAGATCATGTCAGATGTGATCTGGGGCCAGACAGAGCTGTATAGTTCAGACTGGTTATTGATTCTACTTTTTTGGAATGATTCAATCATGTTTCATTTTGGAATCTGAATGATTCAATCACCGTTCGATTCACGGATAAAAATTTGAGAATTGATTCTTTCTGATTCAAAGAATCAAAACAAATATTTTAATCGATGCACGTTTGATTCAACATTTAAATATATGTGATGAATTTATGTCAAATCAATAAAAGTGGAAACATACATATATATGATCACTAAAACATTGTTACAGCAATACTATTTCAGCATAAATGAATGTAGCCACTGGGACTGCATGTATTTGCACAATTTACCAGTGTACTTGAATCGTTAAGAATCGTTAAATCTTTCGATTCAATCAGCCTTGATTTGAATTGGGTTTTTATTCAATCATGATTCATGAATCAAAAGAACTGGTGGTGAATCAATTGTATTTTGATTCAAGGAATTGTGATTGATCGATTCCAATCGATTCAATCAGTGTCGAATCAATAACCAGTGTGGTATAGTTTTCCATAAACTGAGTCAGACAGGTTATTGATTCGACACTGATTGAATCTATTGGAATCGTTCAATCAAAATTCC
>JAXIVJ010006689.1:0-37500 GCA_036785665.1 Chirona hameri | reverse complement strand
CCACCCAAAATATTCTGTAAATCGCTGATAGGGAACTTATGCTGAAGTCAAACGTAAACGATTACCGACGCTAACGTTGCAAAATAATTGCGTCGAATAAAATAGCGTCGTTTAAGTTTGCCCAAGACTGACACTGCCGCAGCCAAATTCATCAATGAGCGCATGACTAGCAGACGTCGCACCTCCCTCCCGGGGAGATTTTGTTGAAGCCGGTTGACATAATGTCAGGCATGTAAACCGCTAAAATGTTTTGGCAGAGACTGCGACACGGGAAGGAGATACGGTAAGAAGATATGGGAACGAAATACGGCAACAAGATACGGAACTGGGTACGGAAAGGGATGCTGGAACGAGATACGAGAACACGATACGGGAATGAGATACGGTAACTAGTTATGGTAAGGAGATATCGGAACGGTGTACTAAATACGGGAATAAGATACGGGAGCGGGATACGGGAGCGGGATACGGGAACGGGATACGGCAACGTGATACAGGAACGTGATACGGGAACGTGATACGGGAATGGAATACAGAAAAAAGATACGGCAACAGGATACAGAAACGAGGACTGGAGTGGGAGCGCGATACGGGATATTGGAACGGGATACGGCAACGGGATACGGGAATGGGATACGGGAATGGGATACGGGAATAGGATACGGGAATGGGATACTGAAACAGGATATGGGATACGGGAACGGAATACGGGAACGGAATACGGGAACGGGATACGGGAACGGGATACGGGAACGGGGTACGGGAACGGGATACTGGAACGGGATACGGGAACGAGATCCGGGAACGGGATACAGGAACGCGATACGGGAGCGTCATACAGGAACGTGATACGGGAACGTGATACGGGAATGGGATACGGAAACAAGATACGGAAACGGGATACGGGAACGGGGACTGGAGTGGGAACGCGATACGGGATACTGGAACGGGATACGGCAACGGGATACGGGAATGGGATACGGGAATGGGATACGGGAATGGGATACGGGAATGGGATACGGGAATGGGATACGGGAATGGGATATGGGAATGGGATATGGGAATGGGATACGGGAATGGGATACGGGAATGGGATACGGGAATGGGATACGGGAATGGTATACGGGAATGGGATACGGGAATGGGATACGGGAATGGGATACGGTAATGGGATACGGTAATGGGATACGGGAATGGGATACGGGAATGGGATACGGGAATGGGATACGGGAATTGGATAGGGGAATGGGATACGGGAATGGGATACGAGAATGGGATACGGGAACATGATATGGGATACGGGAACGGGATACGGAAACGGAATACGGGAACGGAATACGGGAACGGAATACGGGAACGGAATACGGGAACGGAATACGGGAACGGAATACGGGAACGGAATACGGGAACGGAATACGGCAACGGGATACGAGAACGGGATACGAGAACGGGATACGGGAACGGGATACGGGAACGGGATAGGGTAACGGGATACATACGGAAACGGGATACGGGAACGGGATACGGGAACTGGATACGGGAACGGGATATGGGAACGGGATACGGGAACCTGATACGGGAACAGGATACGGGAACGGGATACGGGAACGGCATACGGGATACGGGAACGGGATACGGGAATGGGATACGGGAACGGGATACGGGATACGGGAACGGGATACGGGAACGGGATACGGGAACGGGGTACGGGATACGGGAACATGATACGGGAAAGGGATACGGGAACGGGATACGGGGCACGATAACTGGATACGCGAACGGGATACGGGAACGGGATACGAGAACGGGATACGGGAACGGGTTACGGGAACGGGATACGGAAACGGCATACGGGAATGGGATAGAGAATACGGGATACGGGAACGGGATACGGGAACGGTATACAGGAACGGGATACGGGAACGGGAAACGGGAACGGGATACAGGAACGGGATACAATTACAAGATAAGGGAACGGGATACGGGAACGGGATACGGGAACGGGATACGGGAACGGGATACGGGAACGGGATACAGGAACGGGATACGGGAACGGGATAAGGGAACGGGATACGGGAACGGGATACGGGAACGGGATACGGGAACGGGATACGGGAACGGGATACGGGAACGTGATACGGGAACGTGATACGGGAACGTGATACGGGAACGGGATAAGGAATACGGAAACGGCATACGGGAATGGGATACAGGATACGGGATACGGGATACGGGATACGGGAACGGGATACGGGAACGGGATACGGGAACAGGGAACAGGATACGGCAACAGGATACGGAATCTGGATACGGGAGCTGATTAAGGGATTCGGTAACGGTATACGGGATACATGAATGGGATACCGGAACGGGATAGCGGAATGGGATACCGGAACGGGATAGCGGAACGGGATACCGGAACGGGATACGGGAACTGGATACGGGAACGGGAACGGGATACGTAATAAGGAATTTGGTATACGGAATACGGAATACGAGATACGGAATACGGAATACGGAATAATGAATACAGAATACGGAATACGGGACACTAGAAACGGCTAGCATATATACATAAGCTGGCTATATAAATTGCGCATCGCGCAATAAAGGCCATCTAGTCTCTATATTATAAATCCTAAAAGATGACCCGCCGCCGCCGCCGCCGCCGCCGCCGGAGTGACGCCCTAAATCGGTTCCTGTGCAGTCGTCTGATGAGTTATGAGAGTTATTTTTTTCAGGAATTTTGGGTTCCGTGATTCAACAGGTCGTATTAAATTTTCAGCTTAATAAGACCAAAGGTGCGGTGTCGGCGCATGCGCGCGTGCGCCATTCGTTTAACATGGGGAACGCGACATTCGGAAATCGCGAAAAACGGGCAAGTTCCTCGCGGTTCCCCGGTCACTTGCTCGGCAACCAAGAGTCGCAGCGGTACGCGAGCAACACTATGTGATAGATAATCGATTGGCCTGGCGTATAAAATGTTGTTGAGAACAATGCGCGTGCCACGTGCAAAGTTGTGACCACTTTAATGATAAAATTGGCCTATTCAGGATTTAAATTGGTGCTCGGAAACTGTTCAACGTAGAACGCTGATCCGGGCACCAATTTGCAGGCGCAGTGACCCTCTTCAAATTATAATTGTTACTCAAAGCTGTGAGACTAATATTTTGGCGTTCAAGTTGAAATGCAATATTTTTGGACCATTTAATGCTTCACACCGCCGTAACACCCAAAATAAGGACAAACTTGACCGGAAAATTTACACAGACGGGTAGCGCCGTTCTTGCTGACCTATATCCACCCAAAATATTTTGCTAATCGCTCATAGGTAACTTATGCAGAAGTCAAACGTAAACGATTACCGAAGCTATGCGCCAGTCGGGCGCCGGCCGGCGGCCGGCGATATCTCCCTCACGCAATAACGTAACGTCGGGCTCGTTGGCTGGCGTAGTCTGCCCCCGACGATAGCTGCCGCCCGCAATAACGTAACGCCCGGCTCGCTCGTGGTAGGTACAGATATTATCGTGAGTCATTTATAATGCGTGTATATTATGTAATACTACCACACACTGCGATCGTTTAATTTTGCCCAAGGCTGACACTGCTTCAGTCAAATTCATCCATGAGCGCATGACTAGCTGACGTCGCACCTCCTTCGCGAAGAGATTTTGTGGAAGCCGGTTGACAGATTTCAGGCATTTAAACCGCTAGAATGTTTTGGCAGAGACTGCGATGCGGCAACGAGATACGGTAATAAGATATGGAACGAAATACGGCAACAAGATACGGAAACTGGGTACGAGAAAGGGATGCTGGAACTAGATACGGGAACAGGACACGGGAATGAGATACGGGAACTAGATATGGTAAGGAGATATCGGAACGGTGTACGAGATACGGGAATGAAATACGGGAGCGGGATACGGGAACGGGATACGGTAACTGGATACGGGATCTGATTAAAGTATCCCGGATACGCGAACGGTATACCGGATACGGGATCAGAATACGGAAACGGGATACGGGAACGGGATATAAGATGTCGGGATAAACGCGATATACGGGAACTGGATACGGAACGGGAAACCGGAAGGGGTTTCGGAAACTGGATACGGGAGCGGGATAAAGGATATGGGATCGGATACGTGAAGGGGATACGAGATACGGAAACGGGAAACGAGATACGGGATACTCCAACGGGATACGGGATACAGGAACGGGATACAGGAACGGGATACGGGAACGGGATACGGGAACGGGATACGGGAACGGGATACTGGAACGGGATACGGGAACGGGATACGGGAACGGGATACGGGAACGGGATACGGGAACGGGATACGGGAACGGGATACGGGAACGGGATACGGGAACGGGATACGGGAACAGGATACGGGAACGGGATACGGGAACGGGGTATGGGAACTGGATGCGAGAACAGGATACGGGAACAGTATACGGGATACGGGCACGGGATACAGAAACGGAAACATGTTACGGGAACGGGATACGGGAACGGGATACGGGAACGGGATACGGGAACGGGATACGGGAACGGGATACGGGAACGGGATACGGGAACGGGATACGGGAACGGGATACGGGAATGGGATACGGGAACGGGATACGGGAAACGGGAACGGGATACGGGAACGGGAACGGGATACAGGAACGGGATACAGGAACGGGATACAGGAACGGGATACGGGAACGGGATACGGGAACATGATACGGCAACGGGATACGGGAACGGGATACAGGAACGGGATACAGGAACGGGATACAGGAACGGGATACGGAAATGGGATACGGGATACGGGAACGGGATACGGAAAAGAGATACGGGAACGGGATACGGGAACGGGATACGAGAACTGGATACGGGAACGGAATACGGGAACGGGATACGGGAACGGAATACGGTAACAGTATACAGGAACGGGGAAACGGGATACGGTAACGGGATACGGTAACGGGATACGGTAACGGGATACGGTAACGGGATACGGTAACGGAATACGGTAACGGGATACGGTAAAGGTATACGGTAACGGGATACGGTAACGGGATACGGTAACGGGATACGGTAACGGGATACGGTAACGGGATACGGTAACGGGATACGGTAACGGGATACGGTAACGGGATACGGTAATGGAATATGGTAACGGGATACGGTAACGGGATACGGTAACGGGATACGGTAACGGGATACTGTAACGGTATACGGGATACGGGATACGGGAACGGGTTGGGATACGTAATACGTAATACGTAATACGGAATACGGAATACAGAATACAGAATACGGAATACGAGAAACGAGATACGGAATATGTAATACGGAATAATAAATACGGAATACTGAATTCGGAATACGGAATACGGAATATTGAATACGGAATACTGAATACGGAATACTGAATACGGAATACTGAATACGGAATACTGAATACGGAATACTGAATACGGAATACTGAATACGGAATACTGAATACGGAATACTGAATACGGAATACGGGACACTGGAAACGGATAGCATATATAAATAAGCTGGCTATATAAATTGCGCATCGCGCAATAAAGGCCATCTAGTCTCTATATTATAAATCCTAAAAGATGAACCGCCGCCGCCGCCGCCGCCGCCGCCGGAGTGACGCCCTAAATCGGTTCCTGTGCAGTCGTCTGATGAGTTATGAGAGTTATTATTTTAGGACTTTTGGGTCCCCTGATTCAACAGGTCGTATCAAGTTTTGGTGTCGATCAGACCGACGGTGCGGCGTCGGCACGTGCGCGCGTGCGCCATTCGTTTAACATGGGAAACGCGACATTGAGAAATCGCGAAAAACGGGCAAGTTTCGCGCGGTTCCCCGGCCGCTTGCTAGGCAACCGAGAGTCGCAGCGATATGCGAGCAACACTATGTGATAGATAATCGATTGGCCTTGCGTATAGAATGTCGTCCAGAGCGATGTACGTGCCACGTGCAAAGTTGTGACCACTTTCATGATAAAATTGGCATATTCAGGATTTAAATTGGTGCTCGGAAACCGTTCGACGTAGAAGGCTGATCCGGGCACCATTTTGCAGGCGCAGGGACCGTCTTCAAATTATATGTTACTCAAAGCTGTGTGACTAATATTTTGGAGTTGAAGTTGAAATGCAATATTTTTGGACAATTTAATCTTTCACACCGCCGTAACACCCAAAACGAGGACAAACTTGACCGGCAAATTTACACAGACGGAGAGCGCCGTTCTTGCTGACCTATATCCACCCAAAATATTCTGTAAATCGCTCATAGGTAACTCATGCTGACGTCAAACGTAAACGATTACCGACGCTAACGTTGCGAAATAATTTCGTCGAATAAAATGGCATCGCTAAATTTTCCCAAGACTGACACTGCCGCAGTCAAATTCATCAATGAGCGCATGACTAGCTGACGTCGCACCTCCCACCCGGGGAGATTTTGTTGAAGCCGGTTGACATATTTCAGGCATGTAAACCGCTAAAATGTTTTGGCAGAGACTGCGACACGGGAACGAGATACGGTAAAAACATATGGGAACGAAATACGGCAACAAGATACGGAAACTGTGTACGAAAAAGGGATGCTGGAACGAGATGCGGGAACAGGATACGGGAATTAGATGCGGTAACTAGATATGGTAAGGAGATATCGGAACGGTGTACGAGATACGGGAATGAGATACGGGAGCGGGATTCGGGAGCAAGATACGGGAGCGGGATACGGGAGCGGGATACGGGAGCGGGATACGGGAGCGGGATACGGGAGCGGGATACGGGAATGGGATACGGGAACGGGATACGGGAACGGGATACAAGAACGGGAACGGGATACGGAATACGGAATACGAGATACGGACTACGGAATACGGGTTACGGGAACGGGATACGGAAACTGGATACGGGAGCTGATTAAGGGATACGGTAACGGTATACGGGATACATGTACTGGATACGGGAACGGGATACGGAAACTGGATACGGGAACAGGGAGCGGGATACGGGCACGGGATACGGGCACAGGATACGGGCACGAGATACGGGAACGGGATACTGGAACGGGATACGGGAACGGGATACGGGAACGGGATACGGGAACGGGATACGGGAACGGGATACGGGAACGGGATACGGGAACGGGATACGGGAACGGGATACGAGAACGGGATACGAGAACGTGATACGGGAACGGGATACGGGAACGGGATACGGGAACGAGATACAGGATACGGGAATGGGATACAGGATACCGGAACGGGATACAGTTACAGGATGCGGTAACGGGATACGGGAACGGGATACGGGAACGGGATACGGGAACGGGATACGGGAACGGGATACGGGAACGGGATACGGGAACGGGATACGGGAACGGGATACGGGAACGGGATACGGGAACGGGATACGGGAACGGGATACGGGAACGGGATACAGGATACGGGAACGGGATACAGTTACAGGATACGGGAACGGGATACGGGAACGGGATACGGGAACGAGATACGGGATACGGGAACGGGATATGGGCATGGGTTACGGAAACGGGATACGGGATACGGGAACGGGATACGGGAACGGCATACGGGAACGGCATACGGGAACGGGATACGGGAACGAGATACGGGAACGGAACACGGGATACGGGAACGGGATACGGGAACGGGATACGGGAACGGGATACGGGATACGGGAACAGGATACGGGAACGGGATACGGGAACAGGATACGGTAACGGGATACGGGAACGGGATACGGGAACGGGATACGGTAACTGGACACGGGAACGAGATACGGGAACGGGATAAGGGAACGGGAACGAGATACGGGAACGTGATACGGGAACGGGAAAGAGATACGGGAACGGGAACGGGATACGGGAACGGGATACGGGATACGGGAACGGGATACGGGAACGGGATACGGGAACAAGATACGGGAGGGAACGGGATACAAGAACGGGAACGGGATACGGAATACGAGATATTGACTACGGAATACGGAATACGGAATACTGAATACGGAATACGAGATACGGGAAACGGCTAGCAAATATAAATTAGCTGGCTATATAAATTGCGCATTGCGCAATACAGGCCCTCTAACGTTGCGAAATAATTGCGTCGAATAAAATAGCATCGCTTCAGTTTGCCCAAGACTGCCGCAGTCAAATTCATCAATGAGCGCATGACTATCAGACGTCGCACCTCCCTCCCGGGGAGATTTTGTTGAAGCCGGTTGACATATTTCAGGCATGTAAACCGCTAAAATGTTTTGGCAGAGACTGCGACACGGGAACGAGATACGGTAAGAAGATATGGGAACGAAATACGGCAACAAGATACGGAAACTGGGTACGAGAAAGGGATGCTGGAACGAGATACGGGAACAGGATACGGGAATGAGATGCGGTAACTAGATATGGTAAGGAGATATCGGAACGGTGTACTAGATACGGGAATAAGATACGTGAGCGGGATACGGGAGCGGGATACGGGATCGGGATACAGGAGCGGGATACGGGAACGTGATACAGGAACGTGATACGGGAATGTGATACTGGAATGGGATACCGAAACAAGAAACGGAAACGGGATACGGGAACGGGGGCTGGAGTGGGAGCGCGATACGGGAGACTGGAACGGGATACGGCAACGGGATACGGCAACGGGATACGGGAATGGGATACGGGAATGGGATACGGGAATGGGATACGGGAATGGGATACGGGAATGGGATACGGGAATGAGATACGGGAATGGGATACGGGAATGGGATACGGGAATGGGATACGGGAATGGGATACGGGAATTGAATACGGGAATGGGATACGGGAATGGGATACGGGAACAGGATGTGATACGGGAACGGGATACGGGAACGGAATACGGGAACGGAATACGGGAACGGAATACGGGAACGGGATACGAGAACAGGATCCGGGAACGGGATAGGGTAACAGTATACGGAAACGGGATACGGGAACGGGATACGGGAACGGGATACGGGATACGGGAATGGGATACGGAACGGTATACGGGAACGCAATACCGGAACAGGATACGGGAACAGGATAGAGAACGGGATACGGGAACGGGATACGGGAACGGGAGACGGGAACGGGAGACGGGAACGGGATACGGGAACGGGATACGGGAACGGGATACGGGAACGGGATACGGGAACGGGATACGGGAACTGGATACGGGAACCGGATATAGGAACGAAATACGGGAATGGTATACGGGAACGGGATACGGGAACGATATACGGGATACGGGAACGGGATACGGGAACTGGATACGGGAACGGGATACGGGAACGGGATACGAGAACGGGATACGGGAACGGGATACGGGAACGGGATACGGGAACGGGTTAGGGGAACGGGATACGGGAACGGGATACGGGAAGGGGATACGGGAACGGGATACGGGAACGGGATAGGGAACGGGATACGGGAACGGGATACGGGAACGGGATACGGGAACGGGATACGGGAACGGGATACGGGAACGGGATACGGGAACGGGATACGGGACACGGGAACCGGATACGGGAACGGGATACGGGATACGGGAACGGGATATGGGAACGGGATACAGGAATGGGATACGGGAATGGGATACGTGAACGGGATACCGGAGGCTACAGGATACCGGAACAGGATACCGGAACAGGATACCGGAACAGGATACTGGAACACGATACCGGAACGGGATATGGAAGCGGGATACGGGATACGGGAACGAGATACGGGAACGAGATACGGGAACGAGATACGGGAACGAGATACAGGTACGAGATACAGGTACGGGATACAGGTACGGGATACGGGAACGAGATACGGGAACGGGATCGGGAACAGGATACGGGAACGGAATAAGGGAATGGGATACGCGAACGCGATACGAGAACGGGATAAGCTAACGGAATATGCGAACGGGATACGGGAACGTGATACGGGATACTGGATACGGGATACGGGATACGGGATACGGGATACGGGATACGGGATACGGGATACGGGATACGGGATACGGGATACGGGATACGGGATACGGGATACGGGATACGGGATACGGGATACGGGATACGGGATACGGGATACGGGATACGGGATACGGTAACGGAATACGGAATATGGAATACGGAATACGGCTGGCTATATAAATTAGCTGCCTATATAAATTGCGCATCGCGCAATACAGGCCATCTAGGAACGGGAACGGGATACGGTAACGGGATACTTGATACGGGAACGGGACACGGGAACGGGATACGGGAACGGGATACGGGAACGGGATACGGGAACGGGATACGGGAACGGGATACGGGAACGGGATACGGGAACGGGATACGGGAACGGGATACGAAAACGGGATACGGGAACGTAATACGGGAACGGGATACGGGAACGGGATACGGGATACGGGAAAAGGATACGGGAATGGGATACGGGAACGGGATACGGGATACAGGATACGGGAACGGAACACGGGAACGGGATACGGAATATGGAATACGGAATACGGAATACGGAATACGGAATACGGAATACGGAATACAAGATACGAGATACGGAATACGAGATACGGAATACGGAATACGGAATACGGAATACGAAAAACGGAATACGGAATACGGGATACGGGAAACGGCTAGCATATTTAAGGTAGCTAGCTATATAAATTGCGCATCGCGCAATACAGGCCCTCTAGTCTCTATATTATAAATCCTAAAAGATGACCCGCCGCCGCCGCCGCCGGCCGGAGTGACGCCCTAAATCGGTTCCTGTGCAGCCGTCTGATGAGTTATGAGGGTGATTTTTTCAGCACTTTTGGGTCCCGTGATTCAACAGGTCGTATCAAGTTTTGGTGTCGATCCCACCGACGGTGCGGCGTCGGCACGTGCGCGCGTGCGCCATTCGTTTAACATGGGAAACGCGACATTGTGAAATCGCGAAAAAATAAAAAAATAAAATAAATCGCGGAACGGGATACGGGAACGGGATACGGGAACAAGATACGGGAACGGGATACGGGAACGGGATACGGGAACGGGATACGGGATACGGTTTACGGGAATAGGATACGGGAACGGGATCGGGATACGCGAACGGGATACGGGAACGGGATACGGGAACGGGATACGGGATACGGGAACGGGATACGGTTACGGGATACGGGAACGAGAACGGGATACTGGAACGGGATAATGGAACGGGATACGGGAACGGGATACGGGAACGGGATACGGGAACGGGATACGGGAACCGGATACGGGAACCAGATACGGGAACCAGATACGGGAACGGGATACGGGAACGGGATAAGGGAACAGGATACGGTAACGAGATACGGTAACGGGATACGGTAACGGGATCCGGTAACGGGATACGGTAACGGGATACGGTAACGGGATACGGTAACGGGATACGGTAACGGGATACGGTAACGGGATACGGTAACGGGATACGGGAACAGGATACGGGAACGGGAGACGGGAACGGGATACAAGAACGGGAACGGGGTACGGAATACGACATACGGACTACGGACTACGGACTACGGAATACGGAATAAGGAATAAGGAATACCGAATACTGAATACGGAATACGAGATACGGGAAACGGCTAGCATATATAAATTAGCTGGCTATATAAATTGCGCATCGCGCAATAAAGGCCATCTAGACGGGATACGGGAACGGGAATGGGATACGGAACGGTATACGGGAACGCGATACGGGAACGGGATACGGGATACGGGAACGGGATACGGGAACGGGATACGGGAACGGGATACGGGAACGGGATACGGGAACGGGATACGGGAACGGGATACGGGAACGGGATACGGGAATAGGATACGGGAACAGGATACGGGAACGGGATATGGGAACGGGATACGGGAACGGGATACGGGAACGGGATACGGGAACGGGATAAGAGAAAGGGATACAGTTGTATGATACGGGAACGGGATCGGGATACGGGAACGGGATACGGGAACGGGATACGGGAACGGGATACGGGAACGGGATACGGGAACGGGATACGGGAACGGGATACGGGAACGGGATACGGGAACGGGATACGGGAACAGGATACGGGAACGGGATACGGGAACGGGATACGGGATACGGTTTACGGGAATAGGATACAGGAACGGGATCGGGATACGCGAACGGGATACGGGAACGGGATACGGGAACGGGATACGGGATACCGGAACGGGATACGGGAACGGGATACGGGAACGAGAACGGGATACTGGAACGGGATAATGGAACGGGATACGGGAACGGGATACGGGAACGGGATACGGGAACGGGATACGGGAACGGGATACGGGAACGGGATACGGGAACGGGATACGGGATACAGGATACGGGAACTGGATACGGAAACGGGATACGGAATACAGAATACGGAATACGGAATACGGAAAACGATATACGGAATACGGAATACGGAATACGGAATACGGGATACGGGAAACGGCTAGCATATATAAATTAGCTGGATATATAGATTGCGCATCGCGCAATACAGTCCCTCTAGTCTCTATCTCTATATATTATAAATCCTAAAAGATGACCCGCCGCCGCCGCCGCCGCCGCCGCCGGAGTGACGCCCTAAATCGGTTCCTGTGCAGCCGTCTGATGAGTTATGAGGGTGATTTTTTCAGCACTTTTGGGTCCCGTGATTGAACAGGTCGTATCAAGTTTTGGTGTCGATCCGACCGACGGTGCGGCGTCGGCACGTGCGCGCGTGCGCCATTTGTTTAACATGGGAAACGCGACATTGTGAAATCGCGAAAAATGGGCAAGTTTCGCCCGGTTCCCCGGCCGCTTGCTCGGCAACCGAGAATCGCAGCGATATACGAGCAACACTATGTGATAGATAATCGATTGGCCTTGCGTATAGCATGTCGTCCAGAGCGATGTGCGTGCCACGTGCAAAGTTGTGACCACTTTCATGATAAAATTGGCATATTCAGGATTTAAATTGGTGCTCGGAAACCGTTCGACGTAAAAGGCTGATCTGGGCACCATTTTGCAGGCGCAGCGACCGTCTTCAAATTATATGTGTTACTCAAAGCTGTGCGACTAATATTTTGGAGTTGAAGTTGAAATGCAATATTTTTGGACAATTTAATCCTTCACACCGCCGTAACACCCAAAACGAGGACAAACTTGACCGGCAAATTTACACTGACGGATAGCACCGTTCTTGCTGACCTATATCCACCCAAAATATTCTGTAAAACGCTCATAGGTAACTTATGCTGAAGTCAAACGTAAACGATTACCGACGCTAACGTTGCGTAATAATTGCGTCGAATAAAATAGCATCGTTTAAGTTTGCCCAAGACTGACACTGCCGCAGTCAAATTCATCAATGAGCGCATGATTAGCTGACGTCGCACCTCCTTCCCGGGGAGATTTTGTTGAAGCCGGTTGACATATTGCAGGCCTGTAAACCGCTAAAATGTTTTGGCAGAGACTGCGACACGGGAACGAGATACGGTAAAAAGATATGGAAACGAAATACGGCAATAAGATACGGAAACTGGGTACGAGAAAGGGATGCTGGAACTAGATACGGGAACAGGACACGGGAATGAGATACGGGAACTAGATATGGTAAGGAGATATCGGAACGGTGTACGAGATACGGGAATGAAATACGGGAGCGGGATACGGGAACGGGATACGGTAACTGGATACGGGATCTGATTAAAGTATCCCGGACACGCGAACGGTATACCGGATACGGGATCAGAATACGGAAACGGGATACGGGAACGGGATATAAGATGTCGGGATATACGCGATATACGGGAACTGGATACGGAACGGGAAACCGGAAGGGGTTTCGGAAACTGGATACGGGAGCGGGATAAAGGATATGGGATCGGATACGTGAAGGGGATACGAGATACGGAAACGGGAAACGAGATACGGGATACTCCAACGGGATACGGGAACGAGATACGGGATACGGGAACGGGATACGGGATACAGGAACGGGATACAGGAACGGGATACGGGAACGGGATACGGGAACGGGATACGGGAACGGGATACGGGAACGGGATACGGGATACGGGAACGGGATACGGGAACGGGGTATGGGAACTGGATGCGAGAACAGGATACGGGAACAGTATACGGGATACGGGCACGGGATACAGAAACGGAAACATGTTACGGGAACGGGATACGGGAACGGGATACGGGAACGGGATACGGGAACGGGATACGGGAACGGGATACGGGAACGGGATACGGGAACGGGATACGGGAACGGGATACGGGAACGGGATATGGGAACGGGATACGGGAACGGGATACGGGAACGGGATACGGGAACGGGATACGGGAACGGGATACGGGAACAGGATACGGGAACGGGATACGGGAACGGGATACGGGAACGGGATACGGGAATGGGATTCGGGAACGGGATACGGGAAACGGGAACGGGATACGGGAACGGGAACGGGATACAGGAACGGGATACGGGAACGGGATACGGGAACAGGATACGGCAACGGGATACGGGAACGGGATACAGGAACGGGATACAGGAATGGGATACAGGAACGGGATACGGAAATGGGATACGGGATACCGGAACGGGATACGGAAAAGAGATACGGGAACGGGATACGGGAACGGGATACGAGAACTGGATACGGGAACGGAATACGGGAACGGAATACGGGAACGGAATACGGGAACGGGATACGGGAACGGAATACGGTAACAGTATACAGGAACGGGGAAACGGGATACGGTAACGGGATACGGTAACAGGATACGGTAACGGGATACGGTAACGGGATACGGTAACGGGATACGGTAACGGGATACGGTAACGGGATACGGTAACGGGATACGGTAACGGGATACGGTAACGGGATACGGTAACGGGTACGGTAACGGGATTCTGTAACGGGATACGGGATACGGGATACGGGAACGGGTTGGGATACGTAATACGTAATACGTAATACGGAATACGGAATACAGAATACAGAATACGGAATACGAGAAACGAGATACGGAATATGTAATACGGAATAATAAATACGGAATACTGAATACGGAATACTGAATACGGAATACTGAATACGGAATACTGAATACGGAATACTGAATACGGAATACTGAATACGGAATACTGAATACGGAATACTGAATACGGAATACTGAATACGGAATACTGAATACGGAATACTGAATACGGAATACGGGACACTGGAAACGGATAGCATATATAAATAAGCTGGCTATATAAATTGCGCATCGCGCAATAAAGGCCATCTAGTGTCTATCTCTATCTCTATATTATAAATCCTAAAAGATGACCCGCCGCCGCCGCCGCCGCCGCCGCCGGAGTGACGCCCTAAATCGGTTCCTGTGCAGTCGTCTGATGAGTTATGAGGATGATTTTTTAAGGACCTTTGGATCCCGTGATTCAACAGGTCGTATTCAATTTTCAGCTTAATAAGACCAACGGTGCGGCGTCAGCGCGTGTTCGCGTGCGCCATTCGTTTAACATGGGAAACGCGACATTCGAAAATCGCGAAAAACGGGCCAGTTCCTCGCGGTTCCCCGGCCACTTGCTCGGCGACCAAGAGTCGCAGCGGTATGCGAGCAACACTATGTGATAGATAATCGATTGGCCTGGCGTATAAGATGTCGTTGAGAACGATGCGCGTGCCACGTGTAAAGTTGTGACCACTTTCATGATACAATTGGCATATTCAGGATTTAAATTGGTGCTCGGAAACCATTCGACGTAGAAGGCTGAACCGGGCACCATTTTGCAGGCGCAGCGACCGTCTTCAAATTATATGTGTTACTCAAAGCTGTGTGACTAATATTTTGGAGTTGAAGTTGAAATGCAATATTTTTGGACAATTTAATCCTTCACACCGCCGTAACACCCAAAACGAGGACAAACTTGTCAGGCAAATTTACACAGACGGATAGCGCCGTTCTTGCTGACCTATATCCACCCAAAATATTATGTAAATCGCTCATAGGTAACTTATACTGAAGTCAAACGTAAACGATTACCGACGCTAACGTTGCGTAATAATTGCGTCGAATAAAATAGCATCGTTTAAGTTTGCCCAAGACTGACACTGCCGCAGTCAAATTCATCAATGAGCGCATGACTAGCTGACGTCGCACCTCCCTCCCGGGGAGATTTTGTTGAAGCCGGTTGACATATTGCAGGCCTGTAAACCGCTAAAATGTTTTGGCAGAGACTGCGACACGGGAACGAGATACGGTAAAAAGATATGGAAACGAAATACGGCAATAAGATACGGAAACTGGGTACGAGAAAGGGATGCTGGAACGAGATACGGGAACAGGATACGGGAATGAGATACAGTAACTAGATATGGTAAGAAGATATCGGAACGGTGTACGAGATACGGGAATGAGATACGGGAGCGGGATATGGGATACGGGAACGGGATACGGGAACTGGATACAGGAACGGGATACGGGCACATCATACGGGAACGGGATACGTGAACGGGTTACGGGAACGGGTTACGGGAACGTGTTACGGGAACGGGTTACGGGAACGGGTTACGGGAACGGGTTACGGGAACGGGTTACGGGAACGGGTTACGGGAACGGGTTACGGGAACGGGATAAGAGAACGGGATACGGGATCGGGATACGTTAACAGGATACGGGAACGAGATACGGGAACGGGATACGAGCTACGGGAACGGGATATGGGAACTGGATATTGGAACAGGATACGGGAACGGGATACCGGAACGGGATACGGGAACGGGATACGGGAACGGGATACGGGAACGGGATACGGGAACGGGATACGGGAACGGGATACAGGAACGGGATACGGGAACGGGATACGGGAACGGGATACGGGAACGGCATACGGGAACGGGATACGGGAAGGGGATACGGGAACGGGATACGGGAACGTCATACGGGAACGGGATACGGGAACGGGATATGGGAACGGGATATGGGAACGGGATATGGGAACGGGATACGGAAACGGGAACGGGATACGGGATACCGGATACGGGAATGGGATACGGGAACGGGATACAGGATAGGGAACGATATACGGGAAGGGATACGGGAACGGGATACGGGAACGGGATACGGGAACAGGATACGGGAACGGGATACGGGAACGGGATACGGGAACGGGATACGGGAACGGGATACGGGAACGGGATACGGGAACGGGATACGGGAACGGGATACGGGAACGGGATACGGGAACGGGATACGAGCACGGGATACAATATACGGGAACTGAATACGGAACGGGATACGGGAACGGGAAACAGGAAGCGGATTCGGAAACTGGATACGGGAGCGGGATAAAGGATACGGGATCGGATACGTGAACGGGATACGAGATACGGAAACGGGAAACGAGATACGGGATACGGGAACGGGATACGGGATATGGGATACGGGATACCGGATACGGGAACAGGATACTGGAACGGGATACGGGAACGGGATACGGGAACGGGATACGGGAACGGGATACGGGAACGGGATACGGGAACGGGATACGGGAACGGGATACGGGAACGGTATACGGGAACGGGATACGGGAACGGGATACGGGAACAGCATACGGGAACGGGATACGGGAAGGGGATACGGGAACGGGATACGGGAACGTCATACGGGAACGGGATACGGGAACGGGGTATGGGAACTGGATGCGAGAACAGGATACGGGAACAGTATACGGGATACGGGCACGGGATACAGAAAAAGAAACATGTTACGGGAACGGGATACGGGAACGGGATACGGGAACGGGATACGGGAACGGGATACGGGAACGAGATACGGGAACGGGATACCGGAATGGGATACGGGAACGGGATACGGGAAACGGGAACGGGATACGGGAACGGGAACGGGATACAGGAACGGGATACGGGAACGGGATACGGGAACATGATACGGCAACGGGATACGGGAACGGGATACAGGAACGGGATACAGGAACGGGATACGGAAATGGGATACGGGATACGGGAACGGGATACGGAAAAGAGATACGGGAACGGGATACGGGAACGGGATACGAGAACTGGATACGGGAGCGGAATACGGGAACGGGATACGGGAACGGAATACGGTAACAGTATACAGGAACGGGGTAACGGGATACGGTAACGGGATACGGTAACGGGATACGGTAACGGGATACGGTAACGGGATACGGTAACGGGATACGGTAACGGGATACGGTAACGGGATACGGTGACGGGATACGGTAACGGTATACGGTAACGGGATACGGTAACGGGATGCGGTAACGGGATACGGTAATGGAATACGGTAACGGGATACGGTAACGGAATACGGTAACGGGATACTGTAACGGGATACGGGATACGGGATACGGGATACGGGATACGGGAACGGGTTGGGATACGTAATACGTAATACGTAATACGGAATACGGAATACAGAATACAGAATACAAAATACGAGAAACGAGATACGGAATATGTAATACGGAATAATAAATACGGAATACTGAATACGGAATACGGAATACGGAATACTGAATACGGAATACTGAATACGGAATACTGAATACGGAATACTGAATACGGAATACTGAATACGGAATACTGAATACGGAATACTGAATACGGAATACTGAATACGGAATACTGAATACGGAATACTGAATACGGAATACTGAATACGGAATACGGGACACTGGAAACGGATAGCATATATAAATAAGCTGGCTATATAAATTGCGCATCGCGCAATAAAGGCCATCTAGTCTCTATATCATAAGTCCTAAAAGATGACCCGCCGCCGCCGCCGCCGCCGCCGGAGTGACGCCCTAAATCGGTTCCTGTGCAGCCGTCTGATGAGTTATGAGAGTGATTTTTTCAGCACTTTTGGGTCCCGTGAGTCAACAGGTCGTATCCAATTTTAGTGTCGATCCGACCGATGGTGCGGCGTCGGCACGTGCGCGCGTGCGCCATTCGTTTAACATGGGAAACGCGACATTGTGAAATCGCGAAAAATGGGCAAGTTTCGCCCGGTTCCCCGGCCGCTTGCTCGGCAAACGAGAATCGCAGCGATATACGAGCAACACTTTGTGATAGATAATCAATTGGCCTTGCGTATAGCATGTCGTCCAGAGCGATGTGCGTGCCACGTGCAAAGTTGTGACCACTTTCATGATAAAATTGGCATATTCAGGATTTAAATTGGTGCTCGGAAACCGTTCGACGTAAAAGGCTGATCCGGGCACCATTTTGCAGGCGCAGCGACCGTCTTCAAATTATATGTGTTACCCAAAGCTGTGCGACTAATATTTTGGAGTTGAAGTTGAAATGCAATATTTTTGGACAATGTAATCCTTCACACCGCCATAACACCCAAAACGAGGACAAACTTGACCGGCAAATTTACACTGACGGATAGCACCGTTCTTGCTGACCTATATCCACCCAAAATATTCTGTAAAACGCTCATAGGTAACTTATGCTGAAGTCAAACGTAAACGATTACCGACGCTAACGTTGCGTAATAATTGCGTCGAATAAAATAGCATCGTTTAAGTTTGCCCAAGACTGACACTGCCGCAGTCAAATTCATCAATGAGCGCATGACTAGCTGACGTCGCACCTCCCTCCCGGGGAGATTTTGTTGAAGCCGGTTGACATATTGCAGGCCTGTAAACCGCTAAAATGTTTTGGCAGAGACTGCGACACGGGAATGAGATACAGTAACTAGATATGGTAAGAAGATATCGGAACGGTGTACGAGATACGGGAATGAGATACGGGAGCGGGATATGGGATACGGGAACGGGATACGGGAACTGTATACAGGAACGGGATACGGGCACATCATACGGGAACGGGATACGGGAACGGGATACGGGAACGGGATACGGGAACGGGATACGGGAACGGGATACGGGAACGGGATACGGGAACGGGATACGGGAACGGGATACGGGAACGGGATACGGGAACGGGAACGGGATACGGGAACGGGATACGGGAACGGGATACGAGAACGGGATACGGGAACGGGATACGGGAACGGGATACGGGAATGGGATACGGGATACAGGAACGGGATACAGGAACGGGATACGGGAACGGCATACGGGAACGGGATCGGGAACGGCATACGGGAACGAGATACGGGAACGGGATACGGGAATGGGATACGGGAACGGGAAACGGGAACGTGATACGGGAACGGGATACGGGAACGGGATACCGGAACGGGATACCGGAACGGGATACCGGAACGGGATACGGGAACGTGATACGGTAACGGGATACGGTAACGGGATACGGTAACGGGATATGGTAACGGGATACGGTAACGGTATACGGTAACGGTATACGGTAACGGGATACGGTAACGGGATACGGTAACGGGATACGGTAACGGGATACGGTAACGGGATACGGTAACGGGATACGGTAACGGGATACGGTAACGGGATACGGTAACGGGATATGGGCACGGGATACGGGAAATGGATACGGGAACGGAATACGGGAACGGGATACAGGAACGGGATACAGGAACGGGATACGGGAATGGGATACGGGAACAGGATACCGGAGCAGGATACCGGAACAGGATACCGGAACAGGATACCGGAACAGGCTACCGGAACAGGATACCGGAACAGGATACCGGATCACGATACCGGAACTGGATATGGAAGCGGGATACGGGATACGGGAACGAGATATGGGAACGAGATACAGGTACGGGATACAGGTACGGGATGCAGGTACGGGATACAGATACGGGATACAGGTACGGGATACAGGTACGGGATACAGGTACGGGATACAGGTACGGGATACAGGTACGGGATACAGGTACGGGATACAAGTACGGGATACAGGTACGGGATACAGGTACGGGATACGGGGACGGGATACGGGAAGGACATACGGGAACTGGATACGAAAACGGGATACTAGAACATGATACGGGATACGGGGACGGGATACGGGATACAGGATACGGGAACTGGATACGGAAACGGGATACGGAATACAGAATACGGAATACGGAATACGGAAAACGATATACGGAATACGGAATACGGAATACGGAATACGGGATACGGGAAACGGCTAGCATATATAAATTAGCTGGCTATATAGATTGCGCATCGCGCAATACAGTCCCTCTAGTCTCTATATTATAAATCCTAAAAGATGACCCGCCGCCGCCGCCGCCACCGCCGGATTGACGCCCTAAATCGGTTCCTGTGCAGCCGTCTGATGAGTTATGAGGGTGATTTTTTCAGCACTTTTGGGTCCCGTAATTCAACAGGTCGTATCAAGTTTTGGTTTCGATCCGACCGACGGTGCGGCGTCGGCACGTGCGCGCGTGCGCCATTCGTTTAACATGGGAAACTCGACATTGTGAAATCGTGAAAAATGGGCAAGTTTCGCTCGGTTCCCCGGCCGCTTGCTCGGCAACCGAGAATCGCAGCGATATTCGAGCAACACTATGTGATAGATAATCGATTGGCCTTGCGTATAGGATGTCGTCCAGAGCGATGTGCGTGCCATGTGCAAAGTTGTGACCACTTACATGATAAAATTGGCATATTCAGGATTTAAATTGGTGCTCGGAAACCGTTCGACGTAGAAGGCTGAACCGGGCACCATTTTGCAGGCGCAGCGACCGTCTTCAAATTATATGTGTTACTCAAAGCTGTGCGACTAATATTTTGGAGTTGAAGTTGAAATGCAATATTTTTGGACAATTTAATCCTTCACACCCAAAACGAGGACAAACTTGACCGGCAAATTTACACAGACGGATAGCACTGTTCTTGCTGACCTATATCCACCCAAAATATTCTGTAAATCGCTGATAGGGAACTTATGCTGAAGTCAAACGTAAACGATAAGAAGATATGGGAACGAAATACGGCAACAAGATACGGAAACTGGGTACGAGAAAGGGATGCTGGAACGAGATACGGGAACCGGATACGGGAATAAGATGCGGCAACTAGATATGGTAAGGAGATATCGGAACAGTGTACTAGATACGGGAATAAGATACGGGAGCGGGATACGGGAGCGGGATACGGGAGCGGGATACTGGAACGGGATACGGGAACGTGATACAGGAACGTGATAGGGGAATGTGATACGGAATGGAATACAGAAACAAGATACGGCAACGGGATACGGAAACGAGGACTGGAGTGGGAGCGCGATACGGGATATTGGAACGGGATACGGCAACGGGATACGGGAATGGGATACGGGAATAGGATACGGGAATGGGATACGGGAACAGGATATGGGATACGGGAACGGAATACGGGAACGGAATACGGGAACGGGATACGGGAACGGGATATGAGAACGGGATACTATAACGGGATACGGGAACGAGATACGGGAACGGGATACAGGAACGCGATACGGGAGCGTCATACAGGATCGTGATACGGGAACGTGATACGGGAATGGGATACGGAAACAAGATACGGAAACGGGATACGGGAACGGGGACTGGAGTGGGAAGGCGATACGGGATACTGGAACGGGATACGGCAATGGGATACGGGAATGGGATACGGGAATGGGATACGGGAATGGGATACGGGAATGGGATACGGGAATGGGATACGGGAATGGGATACGTGAATGGGATACGGGAATGGTATACGGGAATGGGATACGGGAATGGGATACGTGAATGGGATACGGTAATGGGATACGGGAATGTGATACGGAAATGGGATACGGGAATTGGATAGGGGAATGGGATACGGGAATGGGATACGAGAATGGGATACGGGAACATGATATGGGATACGGGAACGGGATACGGAAACGGAATACGGGAACGGAATACGGGAACGGAATACGGGAACGGAATACGGGAACGGAATACGGGAACGGGATACGAGAACGGGATACGAGAACGGAATACGGGAACGGGATAGGGTAACGGGATAGATACGGAAACGGGATACGGGAACGGGATACGGGAACTGGATACGGGAACGGGATACGGGAACGGGATACGGGAACTTGATACGGGAACAGGATACGGGAACAGGATACGGGAACGGCATACGGGAGACGGGAACGGGATACGGGAATGGGATACGGGAACGGGATACTGGAACGGGATACGGGAACGGGATACGGGAACGGGATACGGGAACGGGATACGGGAACGGGATACGGGAACGGGATACGGGAACGGGATACGGGAACGGGGTACGGGATACGGGATACGGGATACGGGAACGGGATACGGGAAAGGGATACGGGATAGGGATACGGGGCACGAGAACTGGATACGGGAACGGGATACGGGAACGGGATACGAGAACGGGATACGGGAACGGGATACGGGAACGGGATACGGGATACGGAAACGCCATACGGGAATGGGATACAGAATACGGGATACGGGAACAGGATACGGGAACAGGATACGGGAACGGGATACAGGAACGGGATACAGGAACGGGATACAGGAACGGGATACGGGAACGAGAAGCGGGAACTGGATACGGGAACGGGATACAGTTACAGGATAAGGGAACGGGATACGGGAACGGGATACGGGAACGGGATACGGGAACGGGATACGGGAACGGGATACGGGAACGGGATACGGGAACGGGATACAGGAACGGGATACGGGAACGGGATACGGGAACGGGATACGGGAACGGGATACGGGAACGTGATACGGGAACGGGATACGGGATACGGAAACGGCATACGGGAATGGGATACAGTATACGGGATACGGGATACGGGATACGGGAACGGGATACGGGAACGGGAACGGGATACGGGATACGGGAACGGGATACGGGAACGGGATACGGGAACGAGAACGGGATACTGGAACGGGATAATGGAACGGGATACGGGAACGGGATACGGGAACGGGATACGGGAACGGGATACGGGAACCGGATACGGGAACCAGATACGGGAACCAGATACGGGAACCGGATACGGGAACAGGATAAGGGAACAGGATACGGTAACGGGATACGGTAACGGGATACGGTAACGGGATACGGTAACGGGATACGGTAACGGGATACGGTAACGGGATACGGTAACGGGATACGGTAACGGGATACGGTAACGGGATACGGTAACGGGATACGGGAACGGGATACGGGAACGGGATAGGGGAACGGGAGACGGGAACGGGATACAAGAACGGGAACGGGGTACGGAATACGACATACGGACTACGGACTACGGACTACGGAATGCGGAATAAGGAATAAGGAATACCGAATACTGAATACGGAATACGAGATACGGGAAACGGCTAGCATATATAAATTAGCTGGCTATATAAATTGCGCATCGCGCAATAAAGGCCATCTAAACGGGATACGGGAACGGGAATGGGATACGGAACGGTATACGGGAACGCGATACGGGAACGGGATACGGGATACGGGAACGGGATACGGGAACGGGATACGGGAACGGGATACGGGAACGGGATACGGGAACGGGATACGGGAACGGGATACGGGAATAGGATACGGGAACATGATACGGGAACGGGATATGGGAACGGGATACGGGAACGGGATACGGGAACGGGATACGGGAACGGGATAAGAGAAAGGGATACAGTTGTATGATACGGGAACGGGATCGGGATACGGGAACGGGATACGGGAACGGGATACGGGAACGGGATACGGGAACGGGATATTGGAACGGGATACGGGAACGGGATACGGGAACGGGATACGGGAACGGGATACGGGAACGGGATACGGGATACGGGAACGGGATACGGGAACGGGATACGGGAACGGGATACGAAAACAGGATACGGGAACGGGATACGGGAACGGGATACGGGATACGGTTTACGGGAATAGGATACGGGAACGGGATCGGGATACGCGAACGGGATACGGGAACGGGATACGGGAACGGGATACGGGAAACGGGAACGGGATACGGGAACGGGATACGGGAACGAGAACGGGATACTGGAACGGGATAATGGAACGGGATAATGGAACGGGATACGGGAACGGGATACGGGAACGGGATACGGGAACGGGATACGGGAACGGGATACGGGAACGGGATACGGGAACGGGATACGGGAACCGGATACGGGAACCAGATACGGGAACCAGTTACGGGAACCGGATACGGGAACGGGATAAGGGAACAGGATACGGGAACGGGATACGGTAACGGGATACGGTAACGGGATACGGTAACGGGATACGGTAACGGGATACGGTAACGGGATACGGTAACGGGATACGGTAACGGGATATGGTAACGGGATACGGTAACGGGATACGGTAACGGGATACGGTAACGGGATACGGGAACAGGATACGGGAACGGGAGACTGGAACGGGATACAAGAACGGGAACGGGGTACGGAATACGACATACGGACTACGGACTACGGACTACGGAATACGGAATAAGGAATAAGGAATACCGAATACTGAATACGGAATACGAGATACGGGAAACGGCTAGCATATATAAATTAGCTGGCTATATAAATTGCGCATCGCGCAATAAAGGCCATCTAGTCCCTATATTATAAATCCTAAAAGATGACCCGCCGCCGCCGGAGTGACGCCCTAAATCGGTTCCTGTGCAGCCGTCCGATGAGTTATGAGGGTGATTTTTTCAGCACTTTTGGGACTCGTGATTCAACAGGTTGTATCAAGTTTTGGTGACGATCCGACAGACGATGCGGTGTCGGCGCGTGCGCGCGTGCGCCATTCGTTTAACATGGGAAACGCGACATTGTGAAATCGCGAAAAATGGGCAAGTTTCGCCCGGTTCCCCGGCCGCTTGCTCGGCAACCGAGCATCGCAGCGATATGCGAGCAACACTATGTGATAGATAATCGATTGACCTTGTGTATAGAATGTCGTCCAGAGCGATGCGCGTACCACGTGCAAAGTTGTGACCACTTTCATGAAAAAATTGGCATATTCAGGATTTAAATTGGTGCTCGGAAACCGTTCGACGTAGAACGCTGATCCGGGCACCATTTTGCAGGCGCAGCGACCGTCTTCAAATTATATGTGTTACTCAAAGCTGTGCGACTAATATTTTGGAGTTGAAGTTGAAATGCAATATTTTTGGACAATTTAATCCTTCACACCGCCGTAACACCCAAAACGAGGACAAACTTGACCGGCAAATTTACACAGACGGATAGCACTGTTCCTGCTGACCTATATCCACCCAAAATATTCTGTAAATCGCTAATAGGGAACTTATGCTGAAGTCAAACGTAAACGATAAGAAGATATGGGAACGAAATACGGCAACAAGATACGGAAACTGGGTACGAGAAAGGGATGCTGGAACGAGATACGGGAACCGGATACGGGAATAAGATGCGGCAACTAGATATGGTAAGGAGATATCGGAATGGTGTACTAGATACGGGAATAAGATACGGGAGCGGGATACGGGAGCGGGATACGGGAGCGGGATACTGGAACGGGATACGGGAACGTGATACAGGAACGTGATAGGGGAACGTGATACGGAATGGAATACAGAAACAAGATACGGCAACGGGATACGGAAACGAGGACTGGAGTGGGAGCGCGATACGGGATATTGGAACGGGATACGGCAACGGGATACGGGAATGGGATACGGGAATAGGATACGGGAATGGGATACGGGAACAGGATATGGGATACGGGAACGGAATACGGGAACGGAATACGGGAACGGGATACGGGAACGGGATATGGGAACGGGATACTAAAACGGGATACGGGAACGAGATACGGGAACGGGATACAGGAACGCGATACGGGAGCGTCATACAGGATCGTGATACGGGAACGTGATACGGGAATGGGATACGGAAACAAGATACGGAAACGGGATACGGGAACGGGGACTGGAGTGGGAAGGCGATACGGGATACTGGAACGGGATACGGCAATGGGATACGGGAATGGGATACGGGAATGGGATACGGGAATGGGATACGGGAATGGGATACGGGAATGGGATACGGGAATGGGATACGTGAATGGGATACGGGATTGGTATACGGGAATGGGATACGGGAATGGGATACGTGAATGGGATACGGTAATGGGATACGGGAATGTGATACGGAAATGGGATACGGGAATTGGATAGGGGAATGGGATACGGGAATGGGATACGAGAATGGGATACGGGAACATGATATGGGATACTGGAACGGGATACGGAAACGGAATACGGGAACGGAATACGGGAACGGAATACGGGAACGGAATACGGGAACGGAATACGGGAACGGGATACGAGAACGGGATACGAGAACGGAATACGGGAACGGGATACGGGAACGGGATAGGGTAACGGGATAGATACGGAAACGGGATACGGGAACGGGATACGGGAACTGGATACGGGAACGGGATACGGGAACGGGATACGGGAACTTGATACGGGAACAGGATACGGGAACAGGATACGGGAACGGCATACGGGAGACGGGAACGGGATACGGGAATGGGATACGGGAACGGGATACAGGAACGGGATACGGGAACGGGATACGGGAACGGGATACGGGAACGGGACACGGGAACGGGATACGGGAACGGGATACGGGAACGGGATACGGGAACGGGGTACGGGATACGGGAACGGGATACGGGAAAGGGATACGGGATAGGGATACGGGGCACGAGAACTGGATACGGGAACGGGATACGGGAACGGGATACGAGAACGGGATACGGGAACGGGATACAGGAACGGGATACGGGATACGGAAACGGCATACGGGAATGGGATACAGAATACGGGATACGGGAACAGGATACGGGAACGGGATACAGGAACGGGATACAGGAACGGGATACAGGAACGGGATACGGGAACGAGAAGCGGGAACGGGATACGGGAACGGGATACAGTTACAGGATAAGGGAACGGGATACGGGAACGGGATACGGGAACGGGATACGGGAACGGGATACGGGAAAGGGATACGGGAAAGGGATACGGGAACGGGATACGGGAACGGGATACGGGAACGGGATACGGTAACGGGATACGGGAACGGGATACGGGAACGGGATACGGGAACGTGATACGGGAACGTGATACGGGAACGGGATACGGGATACGGAAACGGCATACGGGAATGGGATACAGTATACGGGATACGGGATACGGGATACGGGAACGGGATACGGGAACAGGGAACGGGATACGGGAACGGGAACGGGATACAGGAACGGGATACGGGAACGGGATACGGGAACATGATACGGCAACGGGATACGGGAACGGGATACAGGAACGGGATACAGGAACGGGATACGGAAATGGGATGCGGGATACGGGAACGGGATACGGAAAAGAGATACGGGAACGGGATACGGGAACGGGATACGAAAACTGGATACGGGAACGGAATACGGGAACTGGATACGGGAACGGAATACGGTAACAGTATACAGGAACGGGGAAACGGGATACGGTAACGGGATACGGTAACGGGATACGGTAACGGGATACGGTAACGGGATACGGTAACGGGATACGGTAACGGGATACGGTAACGGTATACGGTAACGGGATACGGTAACGGGATACGGTAACGGGATACGGTAATGGAATACGGTAACGGGATACGGTAACGGGATACGGTAACGGGATACTGTAACGGGATACGGGATACGGGATACGGGAACGGGTTGGGATTCGTAATACGTAATACGTAATACGGAATACGGAATACAGAATACAGAATACGGAATACGAGAAACGAGATACGGAATATGTAATACGGAATAATAAATACGGAATACTGAATACTGAATACGGAATACGGAATACTGAATACGGAATACTGAATACGGAATACTGAATACGGAATACTGAATACGGAATACTGAATACGGAATACGGAATACGGAATACTGAATACGGAATACTGAATACGGAATACTGAATACGGAATACTGAATACGGAATACGGGACACTGGAAACGGATAGCATATATAAATAAGCTGGCTATATAAATTGCGCATCGCGCAATAAAGGCCATCTAGTCTCTATATCATAAGTCCTAAAAGATGACCCGCCGCCGCCGCCGCCGCCGCCGGAGTGACGCCCTAAATCGGTTCCTGTGCAGCCGTCTGATGAGTTATGAGGGTGATTTTTTCAGCACTTTTGGGTCCCGTGATTCAACAGGTCGTATCCAATTTTGGTGTCGATCCGACCGATGGTGCGGCGTCGGCACGTGCGCGCGTGCGCCATTCGTTTAACATGGGAAACGCGACATTGTGAAATCGCGAAAAATGGGCAAGTTTCGCCCGGTTCCCCGGCCGCTTGCTCGGCAAACGAGAATCGCAGCGATATACGAGCAACACTTTGTGATAGATAATCGATTGGCCTTGCGTATAGCATGTCGTCCAGAGCGATGTGCGTGCCACGTGCAAAGTTGTGACCACTTTCATGATAAAATTGGCATATTCAGGATTTAAATTGGTGCTCGGAAACCGTTCGACGTAAAAGGCTGATCCGGGCACCATTTTGCAGGCGCAGCGACCGTCTTCAAATTATATGTGTTACTCAAAGCTGTGCGACTAATATTTTGGAGTTGAAGTTGAAATGCAATATTTTTGGACAATTTAATCCTTCACACCGCCGTAACACCCAAAACGAGGACAAACTTGACCGGCAAATTTACACTGACGGATAGCACCGTTCTTGCTGACCTATATACACCCAAAATATTCTGTAAAACGCTCATAGGTAACTTATGCTGAAGTCAAACGTAAACGATTACCGACGCTAACGTTGCGTAATAATTGCGTCGAAAAAAATAGCATCGTTTAAGTTTGCCCAAGACTGACACTGCCGCAGTCAAATTCATCAATGAGCGCATGACTAGCTGACGTCGCACCTCCCTCCCGGGGAGATTTTGTCGAAGCCGGTTGACATATTGCAGGCCTGTAAACCGCTAAAATGTTTTGGCAGAGACTGCGACACGGGAACGAGATACGGTAAAAAGATATGGAAACGAAATACGGCAATAAGATACGGAAACTGGGTACGAGAAAGGGATGCTGGAACGAGATACGGGAACAGGATACGGGAATGAGATACAGTAACTAGATATGGTAAGAAGATATCGGAACGGTGTACGAGATACGGGAATGAGATACGGGAGCGGGATATGGGATACGGGAACGGGATACGGGAACTGGATACAGGAACGGGATACGGGCACATCATACGGGAACGGGATACGGGAACGGGATACGGGAACGGGATACGGGAACGGGATACGGGAACGGGATACGGGAACGGGATACGGGAACGGGATACGGGAACGGGAACGGGATACGGGAACGGGAACGGGATACGGGAACGGGATACGGGAACGGGATACGGGAACGGGATACGGGAACGGGATACGGGAACGGGATACGGGAACGGGATACGGGAATGGGATACCGGATACAGGAACGGGATACAGGAACGGGATACGGGAACGGCATACGGGAACGGGATCGGGAACGGCATACGGGAACGAGATACGGGAACGGGATACGGGAATGGGATAAGGGAACGGGATACTGGAACGTGATACGGGAACGGGATACGGGAACGGGATACCGGAACGGGATACCGGAACGGGATACGGGAACGTGATACGGTAACGGGATACGGTAACGGGATACGGTAACGGGATATGGTAACGGGATACGGTAACGGTATACGGTAACGGGATACGGTAACGGGATACGGTAACGGGATACGGTAACGGGATACGGTAACGGGACGGTAACGGGATACGGTAACGGGATACGGTAACGGGATACGGTAACGGGATATGAGCACGGGATACGGGAAATGGATACGGGAACGAAATACGGGAACGGGATACAGGAACGGGATACAGGAACGGGATACGGGAATGGGATACGGGAACAGGATACCGGAGCAGGACACCGGAACAGGATACCGGAACAGGATACCGGAACAGGATACCGGAACAGGATACCGGATCACGATACCGGAACTGGATATGGAAGCGGGATACGGGATACGGGAACGAGATATGGGAACGAGATACAGGTACGGGATACAGGTACGGGATACAGGTACGGGATACAGGTACGGGATACAGGTACGGGATACAGGTACGGGATACAGGTAAGGGATACAGGTACGGGATACAAGTACGGGATACAGGTACGGGATACAGGTACGGGATACGGGGACGGGATACGGGAAGGACATACGGGAACTGGATACGAAAACGGGATACTAGAACATGATACGGGATACGGGGACGGGATACGGGATACAGGATACGGGAACTGGATACGGAAACGGGATACGGAATACAGAATACGGAATACGGAATACGGAAAACGATATACGGAATACGGAATACGGAATACGGAATACGGGATACGGGAAACGGCTAGCATATATAAATTAGCTGGATATATAGATTGCGCATCGCGCAATACAGTCCCTCTAGTCTCTATCTCTATTATTATATTATAAATCCTAAAAGATGACCCGCCGCCGCCGCCGCCGCCGCCGCCGGAGTGACGCCCTAAATCGGTTCCTGTGCAGCCGTCTGATGAGTTATGAGGGTGATTTTTTCAGCACTTTTGGGTCCCGTGATTGAACAGGTCGTATCAAGTTTTGGTGTCGATCCGACCGACGGTGCGGCGTCGGCACGTGCGCGCGTGCGCCATTTGTTTAACATGGGAAACGCGACATTGTGAAATCGCGAAAAATGGGCAAGTTTCGCCCGGTTCCCCGGCCGCTTGCTCGGCAACCGAGAATCGCAGCGATATACGAGCAACACTATGTGATAGATAATCGATTGGCCTTGCGTATAGCATGTCGTCCAGAGCGATGTGCGTGCCACGTGCAAAGTTGTGACCACTTTCATGATAAAATTGGCATATTCAGGATTTAAATTGGTGCTCGGAAACCGTTCGACGTAAAAGGCTGATCCGGGCACCATTTTGCAGGCGCAGCGACCGTCTTCAAATTATATGTGTTACTCAAAGCTGTGCGACTAATATTTTGGAGTTGAAGTTGAAATGCAATATTTTTGGACAATTTAATCCTTCACACCGCCGTAACACCCAAAACGAGGACAAACTTGACCGGCAAATTTACACTGACGGATAGCACCGTTCTTGCTGACCTATATCCACCCAAAATATTCTGTAAAACGCTCATAGGTAACTTATGCTGAAGTCAAACGTAAACGATTACCGACGCTAACGTTGCGTAATAATTGCGTCGAATAAAATAGCATCGTTTAAGTTTGCCCAAGACTGACACTGCCGCAGTCAAATTCATCAATGAGCGCATGATTAGCTGACGTCGCACCTCCTTCCCGGGGAGATTTTGTTGAAGCCGGTTGACATATTGCAGGCCTGTAAACCGCTAAAATGTTTTGGCAGAGACTGCGACACGGGAACGAGATACGGTAAAAAGATATGGAAACGAAATACGGCAATAAGATACGGAAACTGGGTACGAGAAAGGGATGCTGGAACGAGATACGGGAACAGGATACGGGAATGAGATACAGTAACTAGATATGGTAAGAAGATATCGGAACGGTGTACGAGATACGGGAATGAGATACGGGAGCGGGATATGGGATACGGGAACGGGATACGGGAACTGTATACAGGAACGGGATACGGGCACATCATACGGGAACGGGATACGGGAACGGGATACGGGAACGGGATACGGGAACGGGATACGGGAACGGGATACGGGAACGGGATACGGGAACGGGATACGGGAACGGGAACGGGATACGGGAACGGGATACGGGAACGGGATACGAGAACGGGATACGGGAACGGGATACGGGAACGGGATACGGGAATGGGATACGGGATACAGGAACGGGATACAGGAACGGGATACGGGAACGGCATACGGGAACGGGATCGGGAACGGCATACGGGAACGAGATACGGGAACGGGATACGGGAATGGGATACGGGAACGGGATACGGGAACGTGATACGAGAACGGGATACGGGAACGGGATACCGGAACGGGATACCGGAACGGGATACCGGAACGGGATACGGGAACGTGATACGGTAACGGGATACGGTAACGGGATACGGTACCGGGATATGGTAACGGGATACGGTAACGGTATACGGTAACGGGATACGGTAACGGGATACGGTAACGGGATACGGTAACGGGATACGGTAACGGGATACGGTAACGGGATACGGTAACGGGATATGGGCACGGGATAAGGGAAATGGATACGGGAACGGAATACGGGAACGGGATACAGGAACGGGATACAGGAACGGGATACGGGAATGGGATACGGGAACAGGATACCGGAGCAGGATACCGGAACAGGATACCGGAACAGGATACCGGAACAGGATACCGGAACAGGATACCAGATCACGATACCGGAACTGGATATGGAAGCGGGATACGGGATACGGGAACGAGATATGGGAACGAGATACAGGTACGGGATACAGGTACGGGATGCAGGTACAGGATACAGGTACGGGATACAGGTACGGGATACAGGTACGGGATACAGGTACGGGATACAGGTACGGGATACAGGTACGGGATACAAGTACGGGATACAGGTACGGGATACAGGTACGGGATACGGGGACGGGATACGGGAAGGACATACGGGAACTGGATACGAAAACGGGATACTAGAACATGATACGGGATACGGGGACGGGATACGGGATACAGGATACGGGAACTGGATACGGAAACGGGATACGGAATACAGAATACGGAATACGGAATACGGAAAACGATATACGGAATACGGAATACGGAATACGGAATACGGGATACGGGAAACGGCTAGCATATATAAATTAGCTGGCTATATAGATTGCGCATCGCGCAATACAGTCCCTCTAGTCTCTATATTATAAATTCTAAAAGATGACCCGCCGCCGCCGCCGCCGCCGCCGCCGGAGTGACGCCCTAAATCGGTTCCTGTGCAGTCGTCTGATGAGTTATGAGAGTTATTTTTTCAGGAATTTTGGGTTCCGTGATTCAACAGGTCGTATTAAATTTTCAGCTTAATAAGACCAAAGGTGCGGTGTCGGCGCGTGCGCGCGTGCGCCATTCGTTTAACATGGGGAACGCGACATTCGGAAATCGCGAAAAACGGGCAAGTTCCTCGCGGTTCCCCGGCCACTTGCTCGGCAACCAAGAGTCGCAGCGGTACGCGAGCAACACTATGTGATAGATAATCGATTGGCCTGGCGTATAAAATGTTGTTGAGAACAATGCGCGTGCCACGTGCAAAGTTGTGACCACTTTAATGATAAAATTGGCCTATTCAGGATTTAAATTGGTGCTCGGAAACTGTTCAACGTAGAACGCTGATCCGGGCACCAATTTGCAGGCGCAGTGACCCTCTTCAAATTATATTTGCTACTCAAAGCTGTGAGACTAATATTTTGGCGTTCAAGTTGAAATTCAATATTTTTGGACCATTTAATGCTTCACACCTTCGTAACACCCAAAATAAGGACAAACTTGACCGGAAAATTTACACAGACGGGGAGCGCCGTTCTTGCTGACCTATATCCACCCAAAATATTCTGTAAATCGCTGATAAGGAACTTATGCTGAAGTCAAACGTAAACGATAAGAAGATATGGGAACGAAATACGGCAACAAGATACGGAAACTGGGTACGAGAAAGGGATGCTGGAACGAGATACGGGAACCGGATACGGGAATAAGATGCGGCAACTAGATATGGTAAGGAGATATCGGAACGGTGTACTAGATACGGGAATAAGATACGGGAGCGGGATACGGGAGCGGGATACGGGAGCGGGATACTGGAACGGGATACGGGAACGTGATACAGGAACGTGATAGGGGAACGTGATACGGAATGGAATACAGAAACAAGATACGGCAACGGGATACGGAAACGAGGACTGGAGTGGGAGCGCGATACGGGATATTGGAACGGGATACGGCAACGGGATACGGGAATGGGATACGGGAATAGGATACGGGAATGGGATACGGGAACAGGATATGGGATACGGGAACGGAATACGGGAACGGAATACGGGAACGGAATACGGGAACGGGATACGGGACCGGGATATGGGAACGGGATACTATAACGGGATACGGGAACGAGATACGGGAACGGGATACAGGAACGCGATACGGGAGCGTCATACAGGATCGTGATACGGGAACGTGATACGGGAATGGGATACGGAAACAAGATACGGAAACGGGATACGGGAACGGGGACTGGAGTGGGAAGGCGATACGGGATACTGGAACGGGATACGGGAATGGGATACGGGAATGGGATACGGGAATGGGATACGGGGATGGGATACGGGAATGGGATACGGGAATGGGATACGGGAATGGGATACGTGAATAGGATACGGGAATGGTATACGGGAATGGGATACGGGAATGGGATACGTGAATGGGATACGGTAATGGGATACGGGAATGTGATACGGAAATGGGATACGGGAATTGGATAGGGGAATGGGATACGGGAATGGGATACGAGAATGGGATACGGGAACATGATATGGGATACGGGAACGGGATACGGAAACGGAATACGGGAACGGAATACGGGAAAGGAATACGGAAACGGAATACGGGAACGGAATACGGGAACGGGATACGAGAACGGGATACGAGAACGGAATACGGGAACGGGATACGGGAACGGGATAGGGTAACGGGATAGATACGGAAACGGGATACGGGAACGGGATACGGGAACTGGATACGGGAACGGGATACGGGAACGGGATACGGGAACTTGATACGGGAACAGGATACGGGAACAGGATACGGGAACGGCATACGGGAGACGGGAACGGGATACGGGAATGGGATACGGAAACGGGATACGGGAACGGGATACGGGAACGGGATACGGGAACGGGATACGGGAACGGGATACGGGAACGGGATACGGGAACGGGGTACGGGATACGGGAACGGGATACGGGAAAGGGATACGGGATAGGGATACGGGGCACGAGAACTGGATACGGGAACGGGATACGGGAACGGGATACGAGAACGGGATACGGGAACGGGATACGGGAACGGGATACGGGATACGGAAACGGCATACGGGAATGGGATACAGAATACGGGATACGGGAACAGGATACGGGAACGGGATACAGGAACGGGATACAGGAACGGGATACAGGAACGGGATACGGGAACGAGAAGCGGGAACTGGATACGGGAACGGGATACAGTTACAGGATAAGGGAACGGGATACGGGAACGGGATACGGGAACGGGATACGGGAACGGGATACGGGAACGGGATACGGGAACGGGATACGGGAACGGGATACGGGATACGGGAACGGGATACGGGAACGGGATACGGGAACGGGATACGGGATACGGAAACGGCATACGGGAATGGGATACAGTATACGGGATACGGGATACGGGATACGGGAACGGGATACGGGAACAGGGAACAGGATACGGCAACGGGATACGGAATCTGGATACGGGAGCTGATTAAGGGATTCGGTAACGGTATACGGGATACATGAATGGGATACAGGAACGGGATAGCGGAACGGGATACGGGAACTGGATACGGGAACAGGGAACGGGATACAGGCACGGGATACGGGAACGGGATACGGGAACGGGTTACGATAACGGGATACGGGAACGGGATACGGGAACGGGATACGGGAACGGGATACGGGAACGGGATACGGGAACGGGATACAAGAACGGAATACGGGAACGGGATACGGGAACGGGATACGGGAACGGGATACGGGAACGGGATACGGGAACGGGATACGGGAACGGGATACGGGAACGGGATACGGGAACGGGATACGGGAACGGGGTACGGGAACGGGATACGGGAACGGGATACGGGAACGGGATACGGGAACGGGATACGGGAACGTGATACGGGAACGTGATACGGGAACGGGATACGGGATACGGGAAACGGCATACGGGAATGGGATACAGTATACGGGATACGGGATACGGGATACGGGAACGGGATACGGGAACAGGGAACAGGATACGGCAACGGGATACGGAATCTGGATACGGGAGCTGATTAAGGGATTCGGTAACGGTATACGGGATACATGAATGGGATACGGGAACGGGATAGCGGAACGGGATACGGGAACTGGATACGGGAACAGGGAACGGGATACAGGCACGGGATACGGGAACGGGATACGGGAACGGGTTACGATAACGGGATACGGGAACGGGATACGGGAACGGGATACGGGAACGGGATACGGGAACGGGATACGGGAACGGGATACGGGAACGG
>JAXIVJ010006688.1:62500-65325 GCA_036785665.1 Chirona hameri | reverse complement strand
AATTACTTCTGGATCATGTTATCATAGGCCATTCTTGAAGTTCCAGTTGCAATTTGTGTTCAGTGACCCCTACAGGGTCAGATGAGGTTACCCGAGGTCACCAACACCTTTTGCAGTTACTCTCGACAAAATCATGATGGAGAAGTGAAACTGGCACCAATGTGTTTGTCTCGTCGAGGCACGTCTCCTAATGTGCAACATGACCTAATTGGGTCACCACTTGACCTTGACCTGATGCCAAATTTCTAAGTTGACCTGACCTGGTCGTCATGCATATGATGTGAAGTGCCTTGACGAGACCAAACACGGTGGAGTCAAAACTATTGCTCCTATCTTTGTTAGGTAAACATATATTTGTGAAAACTGTTTTGCTAAAAAAATAGCCCTTTTGACATTTGATGATCTTTGGGGCCTAAACTATTTCTCCTCAGCTCAAATTTGAGGACACCTTTTTAATTTAATTTTTTCAAGAGATTTCCATTAATTTTTCCGTTTGTTTCTAGCTATCATAGTTTCCTGTGCTATCTGGGAATTTCTGGAGCCAAGTCCTAAAACTTGAAAATCTGACCCTTGATGACCTCTGGTGACCTCAATATTAGCCTGATAAAAAAAAATGCCTGAAATAGTTTCAAAATGCATTTTGACGAGCTTTCGAACAGTTTTCTTTTTGTCTACGTTGAACTACTTTCAGACATTTCTTTTGTCTACGTCTCATAGGAACCGGGTTAGAGGGGGAGTCGAAACGCCCTCCCCCCCCCCCCCCCTTGGCACGGCGAAGGTGGCGCCGAGCACCGGCACGGCGCGGGTTAACCCTCGCCCGGGTATGGGGGTGGATGCCACCCTCCTCGGTTTTTTCTGGAATAACTCGCGTAGTTTCTAACCAATTTTTATGAAACTTGCAGACCCCTACTGTGACAAATTGGAGACAGAATCTGAAGAAGAAAAAAAATTAACCCACATGACCTGTGACCTATGACCTGCTTTTCAAGGTCATGTCAGGCGCACTGGCGTCCCGCAGATCGATGCTTGTAACTTGCGCAGTTTCGAGATGTGTGTTGTTCAGGAGCATATGCAAAGGTTTTTCTGGTGACAGTTGTGGTTGCCACTGAGATTGTGACCTAGATTGACCTTTTCAGAGGTCAACTGTGGTCATTGACCCTCGATGACCTCATATGACTTTGTTGGGCTTCTGGGCGGTTCTAGGACAATTTGTGACTCTGATTTCAAATTGGGATCCATTTTATATATATGTTCCATTGGAGTCATACACATATACAAGGTCAGCCAAGGTCACTGACCTCAGATGACCTGACGTGACCTTTTTGGAATTTGGCAGTAATTTGGCAGTTTTTAGGACATTTTGTGACGCTGATTACGAATTTGGCACCTATTAAGCATTACGGTACGCTCATGCACGATTCTAGTTCGATACAATTCAATTTATACGCATTTTCAATTTTGATGGCTTTTGGGTCATTGAACTGACCTCAGAGGTCACCCAATGAGATACGACCTTAAAATCGGATACCAGCGGCTTCCTCTCGTCACAAGCAACACGCTCGTTTTTTAATCGAAGCTCTAGCTCAATTAGGGGTGAAACGCTAAGGGGGTTGGGGTCGTATCCTCTACCCGAACACGTAATGATTTTGCCCTACCCGGGCGAGGGTTAAGTCCATATGGTTATCATCATCACTCTGTAAAGAAAACTCAGATGAGATAAATATTTATCGATAGCTTCGGACGACCGTATATCCGAGGACTTTCGATACATATATGATGTGTGTTGTTCGTGGACAGTTACACAGTTGCAATGCACAGTTCCTGTTGTTGTGTGGCAAATTTTCGTTGAATTTAATGTTCTAACGTCCCTTTAAGAACATTCTTCCCTCGCCTAATGCACTGAAAAGCGGATATAACGTCCATACACTGCAGACATGGACAATGGGAATTAGACAGTCTGTGTCGCCACTGGCGGATCCAGAACGGTGGTGGGGGGGGGGGGGGGGCGAGTGGTTTTGGGAGGAAGAAATCCCAAAAGCATCACACAATTCTGAAAATCATCGGATTTCGCTTGCTTATGTATTGATAGCTGATTTAAAACACACTTTCCTTAGTAAAAGTTGTTTATATCTTTTTATATGTCAGGAAATGTGTCAATTTTGCGCCGATTTCAGGCGGTTTGGGTGGGCGGCATGGCTCCTTTGCCCCCCCACCCCCTCCCGGATCCGCCAGTGCGTGTCGCTGCTGTCGTCACTGGGTGCAGCCCCGGCAGCGACGGCTCGGCTGGGCCGGCTCCGACTCGGCAGTGCTGCCACCTGCGTGGCCGGTCCGCCGCGCCGGTCGGCCCGGCAGCTGGCCGGCACGCTCCAGGGACGCCGGTGCACCTGCCGCTGTGGCCAGGCGGCCGGTCCGGCGTCACCACCGCCCGTCAACCCGTCTCCCTCCGCTGACGCCGGATACCCGCCGCTGACGCCCAGACACTGCATTTAAACCGCCGTCCTCAGCGGCTGCTCCTTGGCGGACACTGGGACCGTGTGCCACGCTTCTAGGTTGACCTGGGACTGTGTGCCACGCTTCTAGGTAGACACTGGGACCGTGTGCCACGCTTCTAGGTAGACACTGGGACCGTGTGCCACGATTCTAGGTAGACACTGGGACTGTGTGCCACGATTCTAGGTAGACACTGGGACCGTGTGCCACGCTTCTAGGTAGACACTGGGACTGTGTGCCACGATTCTAGGTAGACACTGGGACCGTGTGCCACGCTTCTAGGTTGACCTGGGACTGTGTGCCACGATTCTAGGTAGACACTGGGACCGTGTGCC
>JAXIVJ010006688.1:0-57500 GCA_036785665.1 Chirona hameri | reverse complement strand
TGTGTGTGTGTGTGTGTGTGTGTGTGTGTGTGTGTGTGTGTGTGTGTGTGTGTGTGTGTGTGTGTGTCTGCTCACCTGGCCTGGAGGTGTTCCGTGAGGCCCACCACGGTCGGGTCGTCCACTGCTCGGCCTTCCTCCTCCACCAGAAATCGTACGGCCTCCGCGGCGCAGTCCTGGTACCCCGTCAGCAGCGGGTCTTCTCCTGGGGCCGAGGCCGGAGTCGCCGTCGGGGCCGTCGTCGGGGCCGCACCGCTGACCTCAGAGTCACACGGCTCCCGGGTCAGCCTGATCTGCCTCTGTACCAGGCCGGGCATCTGCAGAGGGAGGGGAGGGAGACACGTCAGACGGGCCCGACTGGAGACCGCTGACGCCGCGTCGCCCGGCCAGCCGTCGGGCACGCTGCCAACAGCAGCACACTCTGTCCCCCCTCACCGCAGACGGTAGCGGGAGGAGTCCCGGCAGCGCTGACTCACAGCGCACGCATGCGATCTACTTTCCACCTACATGCCAGGCCAGTAAGTGGCAGTTTTGCGCAGTAAATCGTACCACAGCAGACCCGTAACCGATCGAGACTCCGTCCCGCTACACATCAGACAGGGGCCGGAAGGAGAACTTCCGGAGGGCAACGACACGGGCACACAAAGCCGCTCTCCTACACTCACCTCTGCCACCGCCGTGCTGCAGTTCCCAGCTCTCAGTTCCACCACACTTCCGCACACGACTCTCTCTACGTCTCTCCAAGTAAGATCGGCGGCGGCGGCACGGCAGCAGCGCGGTGCTCTGTCGGCCAGTCGTCGGTCAAACCCTGCCGCTGCGGTGGCTGCACGACTGCGTGCGTGCGGCGCCGACCGGGGGACTGGCGGCGGCGGCGGCGGCGGCGGCGGTCCGGGAGCCGCCCGGCCGCCGCCCAGCCGGCCCATCTGCTTCCTGTCGGCGGGAGGCGGGAGTGGCGCCCGCGGCGGGGCGGGGAGGGGAGGCGTCGACGACCCGGGGGTAGGCAGATGTGCCGCCCCGCCGCCCCGCCGCCGATCAGCTGCCCGTGGAGAGACCGACACCGGCTCAGTCGGGCACGCTCCACATTTGAATATGGGGAGATGGTGGGCGAGATGGGAGTGGGGAGGGACTTAGAGAGCGAGACGATGGCTGGAACGGGCGACAAAGGTAGAAAAGACCGGACACTTAAATCGAGCGTCTAGTTTTTAAGTTACATAGGACTGTAGCTTCGAAATCGAGCGTCTGTTTTTGGACGTCAAATTTAAACGTAACACTGCGAGGTATGAATGACATGTACTACGAGTGTCATTCTCCGTCGCGCAATTCCAACTAACACAACTCAAACCGATTCAACTGTATAATGGAAGTGGCTCTGACTTGAACGGGTCTTGGGTCGCGTGTCGTATGTTGCGTAAACTTTATAGTTTCGATCTTACGAGAAAACAAAAACAGACCAAATAATGTCATATATTTATTTATGTTTGGCAGAAACAGCGAATTCCGAATCATCAACAGCATACCAGTGATTAAGTTAAACGAGCCTGTTCAGGTATTATATTTCCGAGTGTACTTATTCAACACAAAGTAGCAAAGGAGAACGCCATCGTCGTGTCCTAAGCATTAGTCAGTGTCTGTGTTACCGGCCCTGTAACTTTCTTGATATGTCCACTAATCGAGGCAAAAGCATCAGACTAATCGAGGCAAAAGCATCAGTTGTTGTGGTTATTCAAACAAATTGAAATAATTTGTACGCTTCCTTTATGTTTTCGTGAAGGGCTGCAGCCAATTTATGAGATCGAAATAACGTTGCCGTGCGTGGGCAAGACAAGTTAAGAAATATTTCGTTTTGTCAATGTTTTGAGTGAGAGGGTCCTCATTTTAGAGCAGGTATGCATTGGTCCCTACACAAGAATCCCTACTGGTTTTAAATGGTCCTCATCCTGGAAACATCCGATAAAACCCCGGCACAAAATCGTATATAATTTTTTTAATCCTTTTCATTCACAAAATGGTGTACACGTTCATGGTGTCATCATCCCACGTCCCAATGAAACAATTTTGGCGACCATAGGCGTAGGAACAGGGGGCGGGAAAGGGGGGGGGGACTGCAGACTTGTAACGACTCATTTCTTTAGTCGACTCAAGTCTGACTCAACAGCCGAAGAACTGACACGACTCTTGACTCAAGCGATGTTTAAAAAATGAATCGACTCAACTCTTGACTCAAGTGCTGTTTTAAAAAATTGAATCGACTCAACCCAAACATATATTTGAGTCGACTCAATTTGACTCATTATCACAAGTTGAATTATGTTGACCGGGGGTGGGGGGGGGGGGGGTCGGGTCGTCAGCAGAATCGCATTTTATCTAGTGTAAACTGGTCTGGTCATGGAAATTTGTTTGAGTTGACTCAAGTCTCAAGACTCAACAGCCGAAGAACTGACTCGACTCTTGACTCAAGTAGTGGTTAAAACAAATTAATCGACTAACTCTCGACTCAAGTGCCGTTTTTTGTTTAATATTCGAATCGACTCTTGACTCAAGTGCTGTTTTACAAATTGAGTCGACTCGACTCATGACTCATTCAAAAATGTCCGACTCATGAGTCGACTCATGACTCAACTATGAGTCGGTTACAACATACAAGTCTGGGAGGGAGAGCCATGGCCCATGGCCTTCTTACTTTTCGCTATTTGTTTTGCTAAATTATTTCATTTTTGCTCGCTGAGTTTTTGTTTTATGGCAAACGGTTCGCCAAGACGAGAACAGTTCAAATCTGCGAAGAAATCTGCCACAGGGGGGTTGGGTTTCTCTCAAGACGGAGCTCAAAGTTTCACTGGCCCCTCACTATTCGTGACGTTCCTGGGAGCTGTTGGAGACAACGCATTTTGCTCAAACCCCTTTTGAGAGTGGGTTTATTGTTTTCATACATCGATTTCAATTGAAAAATGACCCTCAAGGAGATGGTAAAAAAAAAAATCCTTTCTTTCGCCTCGATCGTTTTGGAAATTAGCTGTCTCTCTGAACTTCTCACTTCTGTCTCTCTGAACTTCTCACTGCTGTCTCTCTGAACTTCTCACTGCTGTCTCTCTGAACTTCTCACTGCTGTCTCTCTGAACTTCTCACTGCTGTCTCTCTGAACTTCTCACTGCTGTCTCTCTGAACTTCTCACTGCTGTCTCTCTGAACTTCTCACTGCTGTCTCTCTGAACTTCTCACTGCTGTCTCTCTGAACTTCTCACTGCTGTCTCTCTGAACTTCTCACTGCTGTCTCTCTGAACTTCTCACTGCTGTCTCTCTGAACTTCTCACTGCTGTCTCTCTGAACTTCTCACTGCTGTCTCTCTGAACTTCTCACTGCTGTCTCTCTGAACTTCTCACTGCTGTCTCTCTGAACTTCTCACTGCTGTCTCTCTGAACTTCTCACTGCTGTCTCTCTGAACTTCTCACTGCTGTCTCTCTGAACTTCTCACTGCTGTCTCTCTGAACTTCTCACTGCTGTCTCTCTGAACTTCTCACTTTCAGCCAATGTATTGCCAACGTTTATACGGCTGATAAGCATAGGCCTCGTACGTTTCGCCGATGTGCCTGTTCGTCGTATTCGATATTCGCATCGACGTTCGACGCTATGGCCAATGGCCATAGCGTCACGTCGAATCTCCACATCTCACCAGGGCCCTTTGTCAGTCGTGGCGGGCGGACCGCGCCCGTCAAACGGTGGTGATCCAGTGGCGCGTGCGTACCCCCCCCCCCCCCCCCCCCCCCTCCCCCCGCCCCTCCCCTGGCACGTCGGACGGGGTCCGTTGGGCTCGACTGGGTCGAGAGTCGCCCCTCGCCGACCGGAACAGCTGGCAATCGGCGCACGTGCAGCTGTCAGCGGCGACCAATCGCAGCACAGCCGCGCCGCTGCCGACCAATCGACGACGCTCGCGCGTTTGAACGGCGCGCGCCGCGCGTGTCACCGTTTTGTTGATATCAGACCGGCGCGGCCTCGCTGCCGACTTGAATCTCGTGCCTCGCGTACCAACTGGCCTCGCAGGGGAGCCCACCCGTCCCCTGCCCGGCCTGAGGCGGGCCCACGGTGCCCGCCGTTCCGCGGCTCCGGCCGGCGGACGGTTTTTGTGATTTGTTGCGCCTTTTGCACCTTCCCGTCTTTTGGTCCCGTTGGATTTTTTGCCAAGCTAGAGACCGTGCGAAATCGGCTCTTTGAGAAAGCGTCGCTGCACGCAAAAAATATCACCCATTCTACGGGCAAAAACGCAGTGACGAGAGCAGCTGAATCATTTATGAAGCTGACCCTGATGCTTTGGTCTAAGATGTGGGCTGAAGGCTTCACCGGTGGAGAGAAAAAATAATCCGATATTATCAATGTGTGGGAGCATACTTTTGAAACCCGAGTGAGAACCGACAAGAATCCGGTCCCAAACTCGGCACAAGAATGCTGAAGAACAAACACTGGGAGAAAGCCGCTTCCCAGTACTGTGAACAATACAGAAATTCCCAGGTTGATCCCTAAGGAATGTTCGAACTGTCGACTTGCTAGAGATTTGAACGCGCAGCCAAGTTGAGCGCGAGTGGAGGCAAAGCAGCCAATGCTTAAACAGAACCGACAGTCACGATTTGTTTCCGGTATAGGAAACGTAGAACGTGCAGTTACGATTACTAAGTGGTTATGCTATGGGAACGTGGTTACGATTACTAAGTTATACTACTTATTATACTTCATTATAGTACTTATTATACTAAGTACTTCTTGCAAATGTTTTGTTACAATTACTTCATTTTTCGCATATTATTAAATTTATCTAGAAAATGCTTGCGAAAATTTACGTTCGCGGTTATTGTTCTTGAGATATTCCAAATGCTCGACATAAGGTGATATGTATGCCTCGACCGATTACGTGTTTATATTAGCAGATACATCACTTAAATATAATTCAATCGAGACATAACTTAAGAATGGCTGTACAATTGGGAGGAATATGTGTGTATTTAAGATTAATAGGTACTACTTCTAGTGCCTTATCAAAAACTAAAAATATTTAATTCAGTATTTGACAAATCATTGGAATTGTCATGCTAATTGCTGTATCAGATACCTACTCAGCCGACGGTCTTGTACGGTGGACTTAAGACCATTTTTATTAGGTAGATCGTACATACAAAAATTGAAAGTAAATTATTTTTGTCGTGAAAATAATTTAATTAGACAATTTTCGTGGGGCACAGATTCCAGGAATTACCTAAAATTATTTTGAAAAAGATAGTTCTTGGTTGTCTGTTTCTTCTTGATTCGTGTGGTGTGCATAATCTTACTTGCGATATGCAAAGATGTTAATAATTATTTGTTCCATGTATTCGTTAAACGCGTTTTTCACGTGCGATAAATCGAAGAGACTTCCAATGAATGACACTGTATGCCAGTGTTTCCTTTAATATGTCCCTGTTTGCAAATAACAATTGAGTCGTATGTTAATTTTGTAACTTTTGTAAATGTTGTTATTGCTGTTGTATGTTGTATGTTGTAGAAAACTGTAACTTTTTGTCGATCATGTCACATGTGTAACTTCACTGCAACGATACGGTAGCTTTTATTTCTACTGACACTGACACAACAGACCAATGATAACAGCTAAAGCTCTGCATTCTATTGGCGTTCGGCGCCCATCTCTCCTGGCAGTTGGCCACTGTCTAGCTGTACCCGGACAGTACCCGGACAGTGGCTGTACCCGGACAGAACCCGGACAGTGGCAGTACCCGGACAGTACCCGGACAGTGGCTGTACCCGGACAGTACCCGGACAGTGGCTGTACCCGGACAGAACCCGGACAGTGGCAGTACCCGGACAGTACGTCCCGACAGTGGCTGTACCCGGACAGTACTCGGACAGTGGCAGTACCCGGACAGTGGCTGTACCCGGACAGTACCCGGACAGTGCCAGTACCCGGACAGTACCCGGACAGTGGCTGTACCCGGACAGTACCCGGACAGTGGCAGTACCCGGACAGTACCCGGACAGTGGCTGTACCCGGACAGTACCCGGACAGTGGCAGTACCCGGACAGTACGTCCCCTCAGTCCTCCTCACTAACAGGTCGCTGAAGATTCTCACTGGCGTCCTAGCTACTCACCGCACTGATACAGTGCACTACACAGTACACACGCAGCATCACACACCGCACTGATACAGTGCACTACACAGTACACACGCAGCATCACACACCGCACTGATACAGTGCACTACACAGTACACACGCAGCATCACACACCGCACTGATACAGTGCACTACACAGTACACACGCAGCATCACACACCGCACTGATACAGTGCACTACACAGTACACACGCAGTATCACACACCGTAACGTCACACCACGTCACACTGCACTGACGCGCACATTACACTTCTCTGGCAAATATATCACACATCACTGACGGCCTGTGGCGCCTGTGGACTGCCATCGGGCCCTGGTCCGGGGGCGAGGACGGAGGCGGGCTGAGGAGTCTCCACCCCACCAAACACACCAGCACTGTCCGCTCGCTCGTCCTCCCGCACTCTCCGTCCGTCCTGGCCGTGCCTGGCACCCTCGGGGAGTTCCCTGGCACCACCATCACCACCACCATCTTCACCACCATCACCACCTTCACCACCGTCCTCCGTGGGCGGCTGTTTGCCGGTGCCACAGACGTGCTGCACCAGCCGGCTGTACTCGGCCAGCATGTGCTGACAGATGCCCAGCACCACAGGGTGGTTGGCCGGCAGCCGCTCCTGCTCCGTCAGGTAGCGCAGCGTCTCGCCAATGCACAGCGTGAAGCCATACAGGTAGGCCGCCGAGGAGGGCGGCACCTCGGAGGAGGCGGCGGCGGCCGCCACCAGCCGCTCCAGCGACTCCAGCGCGTCACCATCTGCAGACAATGACGGGCCACGGTCAGAGTTGTCAAAAAGGGGAGGAAACGATCCGGTACGAGACAGACCTAAGCTGATCGGAGAAAAGGCATATTGAACTGAGAAGAAGGAAGAACAGCCGAAGTTAAGGGGAATAGTTCACCTTTAACGTGGGGTTTTGAACTGAGATAGCAGATTTGTAGAGCAGATCGAAAAAGGGTTGTGTGAAAAATGAGCTCCCTACGTAACGGACTGAGGGGACGTAATTTCGACACAGGACTAATGGCCCCTTTTAGAAGAGGAAGTTTAATTTCCCCGAAACTTGTTTCGGATCCTCACAACGGTTGTTTACGTTACAAGCAGCCTGCGTATATATGCCTAAAGTCCGTCGTTATTGTGTGCAATAGTTTCCATATCCAAGCTACTATATGCATGACGTTATACATTGTCATGAAGTTGTTATGGCCATGAAGGAGAAAAGAGAAACATGCCCATTTTTCGACGGATACCCATCTATCGTCCAAACAAATGTCATATTCATTTTGTTCAGCTCAATCCCCATATTTTTTTCTTCCCATATAGCCAAATTTCAAGACTTTTTTCAAGGTGACATATTCCCTTTAATTTACCTGTCGTTTTATAAGTCGTTTCTAGCACAAATGTTCCACATAGATAGAGCCAAGTAAGACATTGCTGAAAGTTTCCCAACTATACCGGTGATCACCAGCTACCGTAAACGACACTAAAAACCACTGTACCGGCAACACGGTAGCACGACTCCTCACATCCAGAACACAATGCACCCCGTCCTGACCCCTGCCTACTCACCGGGTGGTGCAGCCCACCTGACCCCTGCCTACTCACCGGCTGGTGTAGCCCACCTGACCCCTGCCTACTCACCGGCTGGTGTAGCCCACCCTGACCCCTGCCTACTCACCGGCTGGTGCAGCCCACCTGACCCCTGCCTACTCACCGGCTGGTGCAGGCTGGTGCAGCCTACCCTGACCCCTGCCTTCTCACCGGCTGATGCAGGCTGGTGCAGCCTACCCTGACCCCTGCCTTCTCACCAGCTGGTGCAGCCCACCTGACCCCTGCCTTCTCACCGGCTGGTGCAGGCTGGTGCAGCAGAGCCTGGGACGTCAGGTCTGCCAGCAGCTGAACCTGGTCCTCCTCGAACCCCGAGTCGTTCATGGCGACGTGGCGCCGGCAGCAGGGGCAGCAGGGAGACGGGACGGGACGGAGCGGCAGGGCCACAGCGCAGGAACAACACTGCCGATCGAGTCAGACGAGCCGGCGGTCAGTATTATTTGCACTCCGTGCATATCTCGTGCTTACATATTTGTATTGCGTGAAGATAATGTCTGCATATTAGGGTGTCTGCGTCCAGATATAATCAGTGAAACATAGCATGAACGGGAACAGTAGGCAAACTCAACGGGATGTAGGTAATGAAATGACGTTTTGTTTGCTTGAGATACTAAAATCATATCGAATCAACATCACACCTTCGCTCACCAGAACACACGCACACAACACCACATATGACAATAATTCCTTATCTCCCCACACGAGCCAGAAGTACCATGTCTCAGGCCATTTCCTTGTTCACCTGGCACCGGTCCCCCCCCCCCCCTCCCCTCCCCCCGCTGCTCACCTGTCGGAGCACCAAAGAAGCCGGCGGCGGTGCGTGCTCTCCCTGCCGCGTCCCCAGTGGCAGTGTGGGCCGGACGCCGCCACCGGCAGCGGCGGCGGCAGCGGCGGCGGCGTCTCGGACCGCCTCAGGGCACACCTCACCAGCTGTCGTCCTACACAGGCCGGCGCCGTTCACCTGGAGCTGCCGGCTGCCCGCTGGCGGTCCGGCCGCGAACCACCCGACCGCCGCCGCCGCCGCCGCCGCCGCCGCCGCAGCATGACGACGGCGGCACTCGAGGGTCACGAGTCTCAAACACCGGCGGGCGTCACCTCCCAACGGGGAGGGTCCGACGATTCTGTCCGGTACACATGTGCAGAGTTTTGCATTTTCACTTTGTATTTATATTCTCATCCTAGGGAGGCTGTCCGTGAGAAGGTGAAGGAGTGGCTGAGAGACAGGGGATAGAGAGGGGGAAGGAGATAGGAGAGAGGGGGAGACAGCGACAGCGACAGCGACAGCGACAGCGACAGCGACAGCGAAGGCGACAGCGACAGCGAAGGCGACAGCGACAGCGACAGCGACAGCGACAGCGACAGCGACAGCGACAGCGACAGCGACAGCGACAGCGACAGCGACAGCGACAGCGACAGCGACAGCGACAGCGAAGGCGACAGCGACAGCGACAGCGACAGCGACAGCGACAGCGACAGCGACAGCGACAGCGACAGCGACAGCGACCTATATAAAATCCCAGGCCCAGGGGCATTAGTGGCCTGAAAATCACCTACATGTTGAAAGTTTCTAATATTTATTCATATTATCTAAAATAGCAAAATGCATATAAATGTACTTAATCGCCGTGCGGCTGATTCAGAGTGTCCTTAACCCGCGACTTACTGGGGGCTATTTTTGCCCCCCCCCCTCCCGTTATTTTGCAATACCTCCTAAACCAACACGAGTATCGACGCCAATCTTGCAGTACCTTCTCTCACATCAATTCTACACATGTTGGCCAAAGAAAAAAGATGAGGTTATGATAGGTCAACCGGGAATGACGTCAGAGTGACGTCATGTTCTTCGGGTTTTGTTGCAAAATAATGGTTTTCGGGAAACACTGTCAAAGGTACAATATTTGAGATAAATTAAATTGTCTTAAATCAAATTACTGACAACAGACCGGGCTATCAAACTGCTATCTCGGATTTTTGAGTTTTTTTATTCAAATTTTGAGAATCCAAATACATTTTGTTTTGTTTTTACACAATTTTAAAAAACGGAATTATCCAAAAATCGAATTATATGTGATCGAGACGTGTTCGGTGAATATGTGTACCAAATTTGAAGTCGATATCTTTAAAAATGACTGACTTATGACCTTTAAATGACAAAAATGGATCACCTCTCACAGCATTACTATGCATAAAACTTCCATTTATATGGAACAAACAATGTTCTAAGGTCATGTTTCGCGTTCTAGACGAAAAACAAACCCATTAGCATGTGTTACAATGCCTAATGACCGTAATCTGCAGTTTGACCTCGTGACCTCGGATGACCTTGACCTGACCCAAGGTCATACACAGCTTAGAATGGTACTTGAAGTGTCAGACACACGAATCATACCGATATATCGACTGCTTATTCGTTTACTATCGCAATTTTGCGCGACAGTTCCATCCATCGAGACCTTTTCACACGGTCAAACATTGTGTACTTGACCTGACCTGTGACGTCATCGGTGACCCCGAGGTCAACAATATTCTGTTTTCCTCGATAAATTTCCCAGGGCTATCGAATGCCGTTTGATATTTTATAATCGGTCCAGTAGTTCCGGAGATCCGAGGGGCAAAAAATCGCCCCCCCCCCCCCAGTAAGTCGCGTTATGAAATATACCCCAGTAACTCGCGGGTTAAATTGAGGAAGCCGCAATAAGAATATATACCTAAATTGATTAGTAATATATAGTTTTATGTACTGTTATCTATTTAATTATGTATTTTATTTATCTATATATCTACTGCTATCGAATCAAATTGATAATTGCATGAATAATAGTTCCCATAACTACAATTCCTCAGACATGAAGCAAGAATAATATAAAAATGTCAAGTTTCTTTGCAAGTTTCCACAAAAAGTAAAACTTGACAGCTTATATCTTTTGTCTGTAGATGGCAGCACCATTCAACAGTTTATGTGATAGATGACGCTTTCAATATGCTGTGCAATTTACACCGTCATTGTTCTGGGTTTGGCCTGAGATACGTTTATCACCGTCCCACCCTTCCCTAGTTAAGCACTGGAAGGAGGATCGAAATGAGCCAGTCTGTTAGGCTGATAATCGGTTCAGAGGACTTATCACCGTAAGACAAGGCGATGCTGAGCGCTGACAGCCCCGGCCGCCCGCGTCCCGCGGTACAAGGATGGTTTATCAGGAGGCCGCCGTCACGTCCACAAGTCTCGGGCCATAACACATTGAAGCGGACCGAGAGTGTATACCACGGGGTTTGTGCAGGCAGGTTGAAACATGTAGCGACCTCGGGACCTGGATACGTGTGATGACCTCTGGAGATCACACGTGCCGTGACCTCATGAACATGCCATGATGCCGTAACCTCAGGAGATGACATGTGTGATGACCTCGATACACGTACAACATGGTCACCTCAGAACAGCACACATATTGGTTTATTACAGTAAAAAATCAGAAATGTCCGCTGATTTAAAATGTATGGCATTGTATATGCAGCATGCTGGTTACTCGTGGTATAGGACGTAGGTATGTTTCAACTTTATTTTTGTGATGAGTTATGGCCATGGGTATATATGTTACAGGCAATATGACAACTCAGGCAGTTTGCAAACTGCCTGGCCCAATTCAAGCAGTTTCGAAACTGCCTGAAAACCTAGGCAGTTTGTAAAATGCCTGAAAATCCAGGCAGTTTCGAAACTGCCCGGCAGTATGAAAACTGCCTAGGCAGTTTGCAAACTGCCTGCTGATGCACGACTCCAGCCTCTGCGCGGTCACGTGACGAGCCCAGCTTGGCGCTGCCGGTGATCAGGCCGTATCTACGAATGGTGATGCATTATTCTTGCAAGCCGCACTCCTGTAAGACGAACATAGTCGATCTGAACAATGCACTCATGACTTAAAGGAAATAGTTCACCTTCAACATTAGTTTTAAACTGGGATAGCAGTTTTGTAGCCTGTGTTGGGAAACCCCTGTCTGCAAGTTTTCTTGGCTGACAAGACTCTCCAGCCGAATATATTTGAGTTTTTGGCGAAGGAATGCGGTGCTGGCGAAAGAATGTTGTACTGGTTCTAGCCCGGGCAGAGGCTATACCATCAGCCAATCAGCTTGCAGCTGGTGCTAGCAAGCGAATCGCCGGCCGCCGGTTGGCACATCTCCAATGCGAGTTTATCTTTACTTTCGAATCTGGTTGGCTGAACCATTTTTTACATTCGCGTGACGTCAGGACTCTGACTCAGAGAGTATGCATATAGTTTTGATAAGCAATAACAAATTACAGCCTTCTGTCCTGAATCGGCGCGATATAAGGCCATTTTTGACAATATAAAAAGAAATTGTATTAAAAAATATAATCAAACCGTGTTGGGTAAAAAATGTCCAAGGTGAACTATTTCCTTTAACTACGTGTTTGTCTACGCGGATGCCTTAAATAGTACAAATATCCACTTGTGTTTGTGGATGAGACAGTAGGTAGACGGCGAGTAGATGGATGAAATTGTCCCACAATCTAGGTGACATTTCAACGACGTGCATAGTAAATATACAACAAATAAACAATACAACTGTGGGACTATAGACAAACAGATGCTGACAATCTAACAAGACTGCTGATGAATACTGACTGGGACAACTTACTGGACTGCGACCTTGACAAAGCAACTGAGAATTTCACTGATGCTCTTTTGTCAGCAGCGAAAGCTTCAATTCCACAAAAAAAGTTTCTCAACAAAATCTAACAACAAGCCTTGGTTTAATCTAGAGCTGAAACGACAAATTCGTAAAAGAGACTGACTGTTTTTCATTGCAAAAAGACGTGACACTCCTAGCGACTGGGAACGGTGGAGACGACAACGAAACATGACGACAGAGACAAACCAGCGACTGAAAAACTTACACATTCAATCACAAGTCACTAAACTTTTGGAACAAAAATGAGATCCACATTCATACCACAACATCTTAAAAGGCCTCACTGGGAGGAAAGCAAATCACAGCATACTACCACTCATCAGTCAAGACGGGACACCAGTCACTGATGACCTTTCTAAAGCGACCATTATCGACGATTATTTTGCCACCCAAACTCGACTAGACACAAATGGCAGACCGATTCCTCACATCACTCCCCCATTACCCCCAATTCCTCCACTAGCAGAGGTCCAAGTAACCGAGCAAGAGGTCCTGCAAATCTTAAATTCCTTAGACGTAAACAAATCATCAGGCCCAGATAAAATTCCTAACAAATTACTTAAAATGTAAGCATTGCTAATTGCCAATCCACTTGCCAAGCTTTGAATAAATCCCTCCAATTAGGGAAATTTCCCTCGTACTGGAAAAGAGCATGCATTACTCCCATCTTCAAACATAAAGGCTCTAACTCAGATCCAACCAACTACCGGCCAATAAGTCTTCTTCCGAACCTGTCTAAAATTTTGGAAAAACTGGTATTTATTAAAATATACACACATCTAACTGAAAACAATCTTCTAACTGAGAAGCAAAGTGGTTACCGTCCGGGTCACAGTACACACCTTCAACTTGTATATCTTGCTCATCAGTTGTACTCGGCGTTAAACGAAAACAATAACTTCACTGCAATTTTGCTTGACATTTCAAAATATTTCGACAAAATTTGGCACGAAGCACTAATTGCGAATTGTGAAACTCATTGCAGCATCTCTGACTCCCTCCTGGCATGGCTAAGTTCATATCTCGAAGATCGTACTCAAATTGTTCGTGTGGGTAATAGCGTATCTTCGCCACAACAACAACAAAAAATATAGCTGGTTGCCCTCAAGGCTCGGTTCTTGGACTTCTGCTTGCCCTGATATACCTCAACGACCTATCAACAACACAAAACGAGAATGACGCACTATTCTATGCAGACGACACTTCCCTATACTCCTCTCATCCACAAGACAGTCAACAACACAGACAATCACTACAAAATGACTTAGGCATCATCAGTCAATATGGTACAGACTGGGCCATCACTTTTAATGCAGATAAACAACACAACAAACATTCACGAACAGGCACAACAACCATGACCTAAGATTATCCTTTAATGGCCAAAATATACCTAGCGCTAAGAACCACAAACATCTCGGACTCACATTTTCTACTGACCTCCACTTCCATCAGCATATTAATACAATCATCAGGACAATCAACTCTCACTTAGGACCCATTTACCCCATCGCGAAATTCCTCCCAAGACCTATAATCAATGAGATATATATATATATATATATATATATATATATATATATATATATATATATATATATATATATATATACAACATACATTAGACCGCATTTCGACTACTGTGATATCATCTACGACGGCAACTTGGCTTTGACCGACTCAGTTCGACTCCAGACTCTACAGAATCGTTGCGCTAGACTTGTGACAGGTACACTATTCCGAACATCATCTGACGCACTACTTAATGATTTAGGCTGGGAGCGACTAGATGCCAGACGGCTCATTCACAAAGTTTTGTTTTTCCATCGACTGTATTACAATTACCCTCCTCTTCCCTCATACGTAACGAACCTCTTGACGGGCACGAGCCAGAACGCTACTGGACTGTGGACTACGCAATGCACAACTTCTTTCAATCCCTCCCATTCGCTTAACATCTTTCCGCAGGTCCTTCATTCCCGCCACTATCCGGCAATGGAATCTTCTTCCTGAATCTCTACGAAATACTCTATCCAGTCTTGACTTTGCTCGTCAAGTTTGACAGCGATGTGGGGCACCAGAACCACCAACACTGAACTCAGTAGGCACAAAAACAGAAAATACACTCCACACTAGATTGCGAGTCGGTCTGTCATCTCCGCATGCACACCTATTTAAAGTTCACCGCACACCTAGCCCAACATGCACTTGCGAACACAAACAAGAAGACACTGCTCACTACATACTCTGGTGCCCCCTATACACAAACAACAGGTTACATCTCTTCAACGCAGCGCGAACAATTATTCCAAATTTCGATAACCTTTCTTATAAATGTCAGCTCAACGCAGTTTTATTCGGCCACACCCTCAATGAAACTCAAGGAATACTCATCGCACACCACCTAGAAGCATTCATAGCACACACTCAACGATGTATCACCCTACAGTAACGCAAACACTTCACAAATGCTAGCCCGACTGTTGCCGCCCGTGGTCTGGCCGCCTGGTACCTGCATTTCCCCTGGCTGCTCGGTGGGCTGTTGGCGGCAGGCACGTAGCCAAGGGGAGGGCGGCGGGGGCGCCCCCTCCCCCTGGAGGCCAGGAGGGCCCCTTTTGGCGCGCGAGGGCCCTTTTCGGCGCGCTCTTTACTATACGAAGCGTGGTCTTTAGAGAGTTTAGAGGACTTCAGAGGCCCTTTAAGGCCACCAGGGTCCTCTCTGAAAGACCAGAGAGCCCCTTGGACGTTCAAAAGAGCCCTGTGCATGTCAGAGGGGCCCCTGTCCAGACCGAAAGGGCCCCTGAGCGGGTCAGAGGGCCCCCTGAGCACGTCGAATGGGCCCCATGAACACGTCGAATGGGCCCCTAGCCAGCACAGAGGGGCCTCTGGGCAGGTTGAGAGGCCCCTGAGCATGTCGACAGGGCGACAAAGCGGCCAGCGCAGTCCTTTGCCAGGTCATAAGGGCCCCTGAGCAGGTCGGAGGGCCCCTGAACAGATCAGAGGGCCCCTGGGAAGTTAAGAGGGCCCCTGTGCAGGTCAGAGGAGTCCTGGCCAGACCGAAAGGGCCCCTAGGTGGGTCAGAAGGGGCCCTGAACATCCGAATGAGCACCTAGCCAGCACGGAGGGGTCCCAGGGCAGGTAGGAGGGCCCTCGGAGCATGTCGCAAGGCGACAAAGCAGCCAGCACAGTCCCTTGCTAGGTCGGAAGGGCCCCTTATAAGGTTAAAAGGCCCCTGGAGAGACCAGAGGGACCCTGGAAAGTTAAAAGGGCCCCTGCGCAGATCAGAGGGGCCCCTGACCATACCGAAAGGACCCCTGGACGGGTAAGAAGGGCCATTGAACATGCCGAAGTGGCCCCTGGCCAGCACGGAGGGGCTCCAGGGCAGGTCGGAGGGCCCCTTGAGCATGTCGGCAGGGCGACAAAGCAGCCAGCGCAGGCCGACCAGAAGAGTCACTGGGCCGATCGGAGGGGCTCCTGGGCAAGTCAGAGGGGTCCCTGGCTAGACCGAAATGGTCCCTGGGCCGGTCGGAAGGCCCCTTGAACATGCCGGATGAGTTCCTAGCCAGACTGGAGGGGCCCTGGGCAGGTTGGAGGGACCCCTGAACAGGGGCGGCGGATTGCGGGGACAGGGTACCCAAAATTCCCCCCAGTCGAAAATCCTGGGGGCAAAGGGTAGTCCCCCCAGATTTTAGCCTGATCAATCCGGGGGAAACATGACCCTTCCCCTCCCCAGGATTTTCATTTGAGGGGGATTGTGGGTACCCTGCGCCCCGCAATCCGCCGCCCCTGCCCCTGAGTATGTCGCCAGGGCGACAAAGCAGCCAGTGCAGTCCCTGGCCAGGTCGAAAGGACCTCTGAACAGGCCGAATGGGCCCCTTGACACACAAGAGGGGCTCTTGGAAGGTCAGAGGAGTCTCTGGTGAGACCGGAAGGGTCAAAGCACGTAGAGATCCCAGATGAAGATTAAAACAAAGAGGACGTACTCCACAATACAAATATTAAAAGCGAAGCTTTCGGGTATATTGTAACACCCTTCGTCATGGTGTTACAATATACCCGAAAGATCCGATTTTATTTTTTCCTGTAGAGTAAGCCCTCTTTGTATTATATATATATCACCCGCTCCACATCATGTCTTTTCGTTTCGCGAATCCCAGATGAGTCCCTGAACAGGTCGGAAGGGCGTAGAAAAGGTCAGAGGGGCCCCTAGACGATCTGAAGGGACCTTGGGCCTTTCAACAGTAAGAATACACTTGTACAGGGAATAAAACTCAAAATTTTCGCGCCGCTCCGCGGAGCAATTTAACTACAAATTCAATTATATGCGGGTTAGGAAAAAAATCGGTCAGTTTCTCGGCGCTTATGTTGTTACTTTCCTATATTATTGGGTAAAATAGTTCACTTTAACACTTTTTCTCCGCACGTTTAAACGCACAATATAGCAATTTTAGAGATCCGCATCATACGCAGACTTCACCAGGACGACTAGATGAACTTGCTCTTTTCACCACACACAACTGTATTGACATATTGTTACTGACAGAAACAAAACTTGACTCACATGTACATCCCAGCCTATACACTCTAGACAACTACCACAACCCGATGACAAGACATAGGACAAGACATGGCGGTGGAGTAGCAGCTTATTTTAGAACTGCAATGACCGCATAACGACTGCCTGACCTAGAGCTGGATGGAGTTGAGTGGATCTGGTCTCTTACTAAGATACAAAATTAAGTCATTCTGATCTGCTGCCTCTACCTACCACCCAACCTTGCAAGTAATCTTTTGTCTGATTTTTTGGACACTTTGTCAGAGAGTGTTGCTTTGGCACAAACATACAATCCAACATCTATACTTATATTAGGAGACTTTAATGCAGGCAATAACTACCTTAGTCAAATTCAACCTGCTAATCACAGTAACATTTTTCCATTTGAAGTAAACCTGAAAGACACAGTCCACTCTCTCAACCTCATACAACTCATTGATCAGCCAACTCGCATCACACAGAACACTGCAAACTTGAGGGACTTAATCATCACATCAAACACAAACACCATCACATGCAGTGGAGTTCTACCTCCATTTTCACAAATCGACCATTTTCCCACTTTTGTTTCTATTGCTATAATTATCAAAAGGCCACTGACAAAGCTGTTCAACATGTCACTTAGGCAGGGAGTCTTTCCATTATCTTGGAAAGAAGCCAACATCATTCCTATTTTCAAGAAAAAAGGCTCAAACTCTGATCCAGTCAATTACAGGCCAATTAGTCTACTACCATGCGTTTCCAAAATCCTCGAAAAAATCGTCTTCAAAAGTATCTACCAACACCTCATCGATAATGACTTACTTTCAGAAAAGCAGAGTGGATATCGGCCCGGGCACAGCACACAAATTCAGCTAATCTATCTCATCAACAATATTTATGCTGCACTGGACCGGGGCAATGACTTCACTGCCATTTACTTAGACATAAGCAAATATTTTGATAAGATTTGGCACCAAGGACTAATATTCAAGTGTGAGAAATACTGCGGCCTGTCGGGAACCCTTCTAAACTGGTTAACATCGTATCTTTCAAATCGTAAGCAGATAGTCAAGGTTGGAAACAGTCAAAGCACCCCTAGGACCATTAATGCCGGATGCCCGCAGGGGTCGGTCCTAGGACCTCTTCTCGCGCTCATCTATCTTGACGACCTAGCTGACAAAACTCACAATGGCATATTGTTCTTTGCAGACGACACCACACTATACACGTCCCATTCACATGACCCGACATCCGCGCAACTATCACTCCAACAAAACCTACGCAACATACAACAGTTCGGCAACGATTGGCTGATTACATTCAATGGCACTAAAACAATACAACAGACATTCACCAATAAGAACATACACAATCCACCAGCGCTTGTATTTGACGGCCAGCAAATCCCTTGCGTAACTAGCCACAAACACTTAGGCCTGACTATATCAGCCGATTTGCACTTTCACCAACACGTAAACGATCTTATCTTTAAAATCAACAGAGCTCTTGGTCCTCTCTACCCACTGTCACGAATCCTACCCAGACACATTCTCAACAACATCTACACAGTGTACATTCTTCCTTTATTTGACTACTGTGACGTAGTTTATGACGGACTTTTGACAACCAGCGATTCACTTAGATTAGAAAGACTGCATAGGAGAGCAGCCAGACTGATCACCGGAGCACTCTACAGAACACACACCCAGACACTCTTCATGGACTTAGGATGGACCACACTAAAAACACGAAGAGACATGCACAAACTGACGACATTTCATTCACTTACCAACAACCAACACCAACTCCCAACCAACATTACTGCCCTCCTACCTGACACACGAGCTCACACAACAGGACGTCCATTACGCAACGCAATGACACTCACACTGCCTCCAAACAGAACCACATCATACCAAAACTCCTTCATCCCATCAACCGTGAGGAGATGGAACCAACTCCCACTCGAAGTGACATCCCTCCAGTCGCCTCGTTCCTTCAAACGAGAAATACACCGGCGCTGTGGTGCAGCTGTGCTTGCAATGTACCACAGCTTTGGACTCAGACTTGGAAATGTCCTGCATGCCAGGCTGAGGATGAGGATGTCAAACCTCAACGCACATATGTTCCAAATTCAAAATCAAACTACAGCCAGTCCCTCTTGCTTGTGTGGTTACCGAAACGAAGACCAAAAACATTTTGTCCTCAACTGTCCCCTCTATCGTCAGTCCAGAATTCTAATGCTTCGCGAAACTTCACTTATCATCCCAAACATTTGCGATCTCAGCCAAGACCAGCAACTCAGTATTCTCCTAAGTGGTGGTAATTTGGACCAGCATTCCGGGCAGCGGATAGCAAATATTTTCCAAAAATTCATTCTCCAGACCAGGCGATTTGTTTAAGGATCCCCGGCGGGCGCGAGCAGCTGACGGTTGGCGGACGTGACTCCTTTGGGCCGGGCGTGCGCCGCCGGCAGGTGGCGGCACCTCGCGCAGTGAGGAGGGGAAGGCGTCTCTGACCGCTGCGTGGGGGATCGGCGCAGGCGCGGCGGCGGACGTGCGGCCCGCCCGAACTGACGGACCGGACGGGTGGGCGGGGTGTCGCGGGTCTCCTGGTGGCGGTCATGACTGTTGTTTATTTTTCGTGTTTGTTGAAGAGGTGCCTAGAATTAAGCATTTTGCTTTTGTGCCAATTCAACCATAACATCATGTCATACATCACGTCCATTATCGAAATCGAAATAAACAAACAAACAAAAACGCAATGCGACGCATTGATGAGAAAGCAAACCCAGCGCATAATACTCCAAATTTTCGAGCAACTCCGCGGCGCAATTGGTTAAGAGTTCCAGGTCTTGAGCTTAAACAAATATTCCAAGTTGGTATAGCTGATTCCAAATTCGTGTCGCTCGCTCCAAAGTTGATGTGGCAGTTTGCTAACTCAAACTCCTAAACTTTGGTATGGCCCATGCCATACCTGCCATACTGCATTTTCCAGGCTTGTAACGTGCCTTTTCATGCGTTTTTTTTTTGGGGGGGGGGGCCTTTCAACGCTTGGGAAGGGGCCCTTTCAACGCTCGGGAAGGGGCCCTTTCGAGGCGCCCCCCCCCCTGGACGAAATCCTGGCTACGTGCCTGGTTGGCGGGGCCGGCGTTACCTGTTTCTTGGTTTCGTTTTGTTTTGTTCCATTTAATTATGTTGGAGAGGCGCTTTAACTTAAGATTGTGCTTTTGCGCCGATCCGCAATTGTCTGTTAATTTATATATCTTTTTGTTAAACAAAATAAACTGAAACTGAAACTGAAACTGAACCGTGCAGTTTCAAGAAACGGGGTCGCTGGGGTGTATAATGAACGGGACGGGAACGGGACGGGAACAGGACGGAAACGGGACGGAAACGGGACGGAAACGGGACGGAAACGGGACGGAAACGGGACGGAAATGGGACGGAACGGGACGGAACGGGACGGAACGGGACGGAACGGGACGGAACGGAACGGGACGGAACGGGACGGAACGGGACGGAACGGGACGGAACGGGACGGAACGGGACGGAACGGGACGGAACGGGACGGAACGGAACGGGACGGAACGGGACGGAACGGGACGGAACGGGACGGAACGGGACGGAACGGGACGGAACGGGACGGAACGGGACGGAACGGGACGGAACGGGACGGAACGGGACGGAACGGGACGGAACGGGACGGAACGGGACGGAACGGGACGGAACGGGACGGAACGGGACGGAACGGGACGGAACGGGACGGAACGGGACGGAACGGGACGGAACGGGACGGAACGGGACGGAACGGGACGGAACGGGACGGAACGGAACGGGACGGAACGGGACGGAACGGGACGGAACGGGACGGAACGGGACGGAACGGGACGGAACGGGACGGAACGGGACGGAACGGGACGGAACGGGACAGAACGGGACGGAACGGGACGGAACGGGACGGAACGGGACGGAACGGGACGGAACGGGACGGAACGGGACGGAACGGGACGGAACGGGACGGAACGGGACGGAAACGGATCGGAAACGGGAGACGGGTGCGGATTGCGGAACGGTAACGGAACGGGCGTGATCAGCTTAGCAACACACTCTACTTGGTTTGGTCTACTGGTAGCAACACACTCTACTTGGTTTGGTCTACTGGTAGCAACACACTCTACTTGGTTTGGTCTACTGGTAGCAACACACTCTACTTGGTTTGGTCTACTGGTAGCAACACACTCTACTTGGTTTGGTCTACTGGTAGCAACACACTCTACTTGGTTTGGTCTACTGGTAGCAACACACTCTACTTGGTTTGGTCTACTGGTAGCAACACACTCTACTTGGTTTGGTCTACTGGTAGCAACACACTCTACTTGGTTTGGTCTACTGGTAGCAACACACTCTACTTGGTTTGGTCTACTGGTAGCAACACACTCTACTTGGTTTGGTCTACTGGTAGCAACACAATCGAACTTGGTTACCTTCGCGTTGCGGTAGCAAGCGAGCCACCCTTGTCTCCTAATTGAGGTTGTTGGAAACTCTCATCCATATTATCCTTTTTGTGCAGCTCTAAGGATATTAACATGAAAGTAGTGCAGCATACGCAGATTACGCTGAATAGTGCAGCGTACGCAGATTGCGCTGAATAGTGCAGCGTACGCAGATTGCGCTCACGATGCGCCTAATTCATGATTTGTCAATGTTTATAAGGAGAGCTGACTGTTGAGAAGCGTTTAACTTTCTGGCGCTGCCACACGGATGCGTCATGCCAATGGAGGGTCATGTCTTTTGACCCTCCATTGGCATGATTAGGTATATATACATTTTGAAAAATGTATATATACCTAATGAAAAGAATAACACATATAATTTAATACAAGTCAGTTACACTTCGTCAGGTTACACATCGGTGAGTCACTGTTGCATGTCGCTACGCCTTATGCAACAGTGGCGTCACCTTTGTTTCTCGTCACCGATCGGTTTTCAGGTGACTCCGACTCTGACCTCACCGGAGTCGACTCCGACTCCGACTCCGACTCTGACTCATACTCCAAAATCAAATCCGACCCTAAATTAGCGGAAGATATTTGCAACGGGCACAATAAGTGACCACCGGAAGAAAAGTTCTCCGTTTCAAAATTGGTTCGCATTTAACCCTATTCCCTGCGGGGGCAGATTCTGCCCCTCCCGGTGGATTTCACTTGCCGCTTCTAAACTGTTAGGCCTAGCGTCCTGAAACTTTGTGACTTTTCCCAAAATTGAATGGCGCGTGTTGTGTCAAAATTTTGAGAAAAAAATCGGTTTAGCAGAGGCAGTTCCAGGCTCCTGTTTTGGGGAGGTTGCTACGAATGCGGTTTTGCGTCGCATACTTCCTTCGTGGTTTGCAGTGCAATACAAGCGTCAGAAACAATTTCAATGCAATATGCATCATAGATACTGGGATTGTACATATTTTTGGGGCAGAGGCGCACTCAGAATAAAAAAATGGGAGGCGATACCCAAACTTAAATTAGGTCCAACTTCAAATTAGTAAGATGATAAAAGCGTTATGCGCATGGTGCCCCCCCCCCCCCCCCCCCCCCCCCTCCCCTCCCCATGTTTTTTCCTGGATCCGCCTATGCGCAATATATCAAATTTAACCAATTACAGCATGTAATACCCACATGTAACGTTCATGTCGTCCCAAACAATCACGAACAGCACATATTGTTTTCCAGAAAATCCCCAGCATTTTATATTCCCTGAAAACGCTTATGATTTTTATTTTGTTTTTTGTCTTTTGTTATATTAAATACCAGTACATTTGAAGCTCAAAAACATTTGGAGCATGAAAATCGGTCGACCCACATGGCCGCAGTGATCTTTAAACAAACACCCAAATTTGTCGGATTTTTTGCCCCCTGACCCCCCATTCTTTTAAGAAAACAAAAATGTTGGGGTCCAAAAAGAGAGATCTTGTCATGACGAATCGAATGGCGTTTTCTCCATTGAAATAGACCGAGCGGTTCTCGAGATCTTTGGAGGCAGAATCTGCCCCCCCCCCCCCTCCCCCCGCAGGTTAACGTAATTCTGGCCGCCCGCAGGGAATAGGGTTAATGGAAAATATCGTAGTTAAATGAGATGGATAGACAATTTTTGACTTTAACTTTCAATCTTAAAATCCCAGAAGTCCAAAAATAGAATGTCAGGTCTTGATAACCCTACCATCAGCATGAATACTAACACGCGCAGTGGAGGGGGGGGGGGGGGGGGGGACTTTCGTTTCCCCTTCCCACATGTTTTTCGTGAATAGCTCAAAAACAAAGCAGGGCAGTGTTTTTTGCGCAACATTAACGCCAACTCAATAGCGGATCTTTTCACGCAAAAACGAGATAAAAAATCGGTCGATAAATGTTTGAGTTATATGGATTTGCAGTCCAAGAGGGCGGCCAGAATCGAGGTCGGCAAAGCGATATCTTCGGAACTAATTATCGGATCGGGATGACTCAAACTTCATTTGGTAGCCTATGCCAATGTTCATCCCCGGAAACAAATTTGGACACATTGCTGGTAACCTGTGACGTCACAGAGGTCAAATTTCCCAAATTATGACATTTGGCCAGATTTGACTTTCGTGACTTCATTTGACCTTGAAGATATTGACCTAAGGTAACGCAAATTTTCGAAAATGTATATAATTTAGCACATACCTACCCGGTAAACTTAATCGTTCTAGCTCTCATAATTTCGGAGATCTTAGGGTGGGGGGCACTAAAGTGCCCCCCCCCCCCCCCCCCTCCATTGCGTGTTAGTGTCACACTCCTCTCCACTGCGCGTGTTAAGCAATAATTAAATGCAAAAATGCAAAAGCAAATAATGAACGGGACAATGCTTGACTCGCCTGAATAAGCTACACGTATTTTTCAATCGGATTTTGCTTTGTTGTACCAAATTAATAATAATATAGATTCCTCGTGATCGTTGCTTAACTTCTTCCGGGTGGCATTTTGGATATGCTCACTAGGTTCTGTTTTACCCACCTCATGATTGAAAACATTGAATTGCAAGGAAATCGAAACAAATAAAGTTAAAGAGGCATGCATGTTTTGTTTTCACCATCTGTGGTTCACTACAATACACCTGAAACAATTTGCTAATTGATCGACAGAGTGCACGAACGATAACAAATAAACAATGTTATTTTGTACGATAATTGCCGCACGGATCCCTATGCTCCCATAATAGGAACTGCTCCTGGAATTAGAATGCATTCAGAAAGTAGTCACATAGGATACAAATGGTACTCGCCAAGGCATAGTTTTGCATCTGCAATAACAGTACTGGCTTCTGCAATGATGCAATTTGTAGATAGCCTCGAAGGAAATGACCTGGCGTTGGGGTTGCCTAGTTTTAATGTAATTTGTATTGATTGGATTAACAAAATAACGGTTATAATGCATTTTTTGCGGCACTTGAGCACACTGTCCTATCTCTGTGTTTGTCGATTTGAGCCGATCAACAACAACGTTTGTAACGGGCCGTCATCAAAAGTTGGATAGGTATTTTCCGTTGTCATTTCTTGAAACGTAGGTATTTGACTGTCCGAGAGCAAGCTGTATCATCCTGGTACTTTGGGTACATTTTCACAGTTACTATTTAACATTCCAACATTCTAACTGATAGCATTATTATTTCTTATATTCTAGCATCCAATAGATTCTGGTATTTTAACATCACCACTCCTGCAACCGATCCGGTTGTCTGGGACGGCAAAACTTGGACGGAAAAACTCTCGCAGTAATGCGTGGTGTTGTTTGTTTTGCTATCAAATAGATTGGATGTCTTTGAATGACCAAGCAATAACATAATAGATGGAATCGGCCACAATTTGCAAATGAGGAAAATATTCAGCGTAACTGACATAGCATCCAACAAAAGAGCGAAACATTTCTGGCGACACCCAATACGCGAACAAGATGGAAAACTGACTGACGCTCTCATAAATGTCATATTACCTAGGCAGTTTTGAAACTGCCTAGGCAGTTTGCAAACTGCCTGACACTATCGTAAATGTCATATTGCCTAGGCAGTTTCGATACTGCCTGGAATTTCAGGCATTTTGCAAACTGCCTGGAATTTTCAGGCAGTTTGCAAACTGATTGTTTTTTTAGGCAGTTTCGAAACTGCCTGGGCGGGCCAGGCAGTTTGCAAACTACCTGAGTTTTCATATTGCCTGTAACTATGTTATACATTTCTGAAAAGAAAATGTTACAACTCTACTCCAAAGCATGTGTTCCTTTAGGATTTAGGAAAAATCAGTTCAAAGAAATATGCTGCGCCTGCGTTTCATCACCAAAACAGTGTCAAATACACACGGTAAATTACGGTAAATTAGCAAACAGTGGCTGCGCAACCATGACCAGTGTTACGGCTTGTCAGACACGGCTTGATTGTGTAAAGTTTCCAAGGCAATCATAAACTCGATGGAACCAAACAAACTTTGACGGCAGTAATTTCGACCAAATGTATTTGAATGTAAGCACAGGCCTGTGAATGACATTCGACTGTTAGCTTTAGTCCTGATACTTCTCAGAGGCGGTAAGATATGTCGGTAGGTATGAGGAAGAAAGATAACGCTGAAATGACAATCAACCTGCCGTTATATCTTGATGCAGGCAGAAATAAGGACGATGTTGCGCCGGTGGCTGAATTGTGTTGGTTGCAATGTCGAAAACAACAATTACCATATGCCGAGATATCCTTTCAACATTAGCACGTGCTTTTGGAAAATGCTTTCGGACCGCTGCGGCTAAGTGTTGAAGGTATCTGGGAAACGATTTGGCCCGGGGCATTTTTAGTTTCCCAGACAATTATTTAACAGAATATTCTGAGCGGAAGTGCCAAAATCACACATACATATTTCCTATATCTATAATTACTGGAGTTGTTGAATACACCCTGTGAATCGCCTTAAAACTTTGTTGCACTGTCACATACGTACCTATTGATTGTATTAAATAAAACACACATACATATTGATGCGCATATTATTCGGATATCTGACGCCAATAACATACGGCAAAACGAAATCGTGTGCAGACAATTCATAGCACTGCGTAATCATACTTGTCTACTGATTTGATTAGGGGCACAGTTTGTTATTCTTTTGGAAGTGGTTGGCGACTGGAAGCATGCAATGAAAGGTGATTGCTTCATAGTGTCCGCTATTACCCTTCCTTGCTGCAATCGATAGAAGGGCACACGAGTAAGGTGAGTTTCGTTTTGCACCACTCCAGAAGTTTGACACTGTTCTGTTCTTTGCAGTGTTCTTGAAGTAGTTTGATCCGTTGCTCCATTATTTTTCCTCACAGTAGAGTATCTGAATCGCGACTGGATTCTATTAGCTTTCTTCTTCTCTCTTATCGTGTTTCTCTTTGCTTGGAGGTCTTGATTATTGGACATTCGGAAACCCAAATGCAGAGAAAAGGCCTTTATATACGAATGTCACAGTGCGTACATAATAGGATGATTAAATACTTGAAGTTCAATAGATCCAATCTGTAAAGAACACAGCACGTAAACAGCATATAATAAAATAAATACCTCCCTTGGGCCGGCAGTTTGTTTAAGTCCTCGGTCATCCTGAAAATGTTTGCACTCACCCTACGGGCTCGTGCAAAAATGTATCAGGCTGACCTCGGACTTAAATAAACTTTTCCCGGCCCCGGGAGGTATTATATATTACGCCTTGCGGCTTCTTCAGGGATAAAAAAATAGCCCTGAAGAAGCCGCAAGGCGTAATATAGGTTAATCAATCCATCATCTTTTTAATTACAATAACATGAGCAAAGGCTACTTTTTCCATCTGATTTTTATCTGCACAATGCTCATCACAGCCATCCATCATATATGTTCCCAGACAATTATTTAACAGAATATTCAGAGCGGAAGTGCAAAAATCAACCATACATATTTCCTATATTTATGATTACTGGATTTGTCGAATAAACCCTGTGAATCGCCTTAAAACATTGTTGCGCTGTCACATACGTACCTATTTATTGTATTAAATACAACACACATACATATTGATGCGCATATTATTCGGATATCTGACGCCAATAACTTACGGCAAAACGAAATCGTGAGCAGACAATTCATAGCACTGCGTAATCATACTTGTCTACTGATTTGATTATGGGCACAGTTTGTGATTCTTTTGGAAGTGGTTGGCGACTGAAAGCATGCAATGAAAGGTGATCGCTTCATAGTGCCCGCTATTATCCTTCCTTGCTTCAATCGATAGAAGGGCACACGAGTAAGGTGAGTGTCGTTTTGCACCACTCCAGAAGATTGACACTGTTCTGTGCTTTGCAGTGTTATTGAAGTAGTTTGATCCGTTGCTCCATTATTTTTCATCACAGTAGAGTATCTGAATCGCGACTGGATTCTATTGGCTTTCTTCTTCTCTCTTATCGTGTTTCTCTTTTCTTGGAGGTCTTGATTATTGGACATTCAAAAACCCAAATGCAGAGGAAAAGGCCTTTATATACGAATGTCACAGTGCGTACCTAATAAGCTGATTAAATACTTGAAGTTCAATAGATCCGATCCGTAACAGAACACAGTACATAAACGGCATATAGTAAAATAAATACCTCCCTTGGGCCGGCAGTTTATTTAAGTCCTCGGTCATCCTGAAATGTTTGCACTCGCCCTACGGGCTCGTGCAAAAATTTGTCAGGCTGACCTGGGACTTAAACAAACTTTTTCCCGGCCCCGGGAGGTATTATATAATATTCAACTTGATCACGAACTATATCTGAAGATCTCATCGTCTTGAACTAGTTTCGAATGACCACTTAGTTCATCTTGTTGTATTTAACTTGTTCTTTAAGTCTGAAAACAGCGCATGCAATGATGCATTAAGCATTATGTATATGTAATGTATGTATATTTAATTATAATATGTAATGTATATTTAATTATAATATGTAATGTATATTTAATTATAATAATATTTAATGCATTAAATATTATTATACCCTAGTATACACAGTATTGTACTCGTGTATTTAGATCTTACTTGAACATGCCGTCCTACCCCCCCCCCCCCCCCCCCCCCTCCACAACCTATGTGATAAAGGTAAAAGGTCCACCACTGTTTAAATAGGGAACTTTGTAATGTCATACCGCGTCAGGCAAAATTGCAACACCAGCAATCAGCATTCACTCACTGCGAACCATCGGGTGTCGGCACGTACTCTGCTGAGGTAATGGAATATACTGTATACTGCAGACTGATTATTTCGTTTCCAGGAATGCCCTGGCATAACACGGCTGTTTGGGACCGCTAACTGATTGCGTTGCAGACTGAGAGCAGTTCAAGTAGCTGATTGTGCTTATTATGCAATGCCATTTTGTGCAATGACGCTGATGACATTTTACTTAGCACCTAAATGACCTTTAGATGCTGATTCGGTAACCAGAGACTTTGCATTCTGTTATTTCATACAATACCCCTGAAGCAGACATTGCGCTTGTATTCCTAGTCGTTTGTCTAGATCAGGGCTTGAGAGTTACACTTGTGTCGCGCAAATTTAATGTTATCATAAACTCATAAGATACTTTGCGTCTTACAATGTCTTTTCATATGATTCACATTTATCCATGGATAAATGCATACATGGAAACATGATAATGCGATATGTTTTATATTGATGAAACGGAACGTGGAGTAGAATATGCAATCAACTGTTACACCACTCATAGTCATATTACATTTGAAATGATAGTACACGTTTCTACAAATTCTTCATATGTACGTATTTTCCTGGATGTAGTATTCGCAATGCGAGGAGGACGCATCATGTCTGTTATGGACGACATACTCGATAAAGCCTCCAATCCTGGGCCCCAGTCTCGGGACCAGTCTGTCGGTCTGCATCACCGCTACACGGTCGGCCAATCAGTATCACTCCCCGGCGTATATGACGTCACTGCAGGAGGCGAACTAATCACGTACCCGTCCGGGGCCGTCGGGGGGTGGGGGGGGGGGGGGGGGTGGGCGGGGGCGGCGCAGTACGCGTCGCTGCACTGAGGACGGTAAAGAGACAGGCTCATTCCGGGCCGGATACTGCCGGATGGCGGCGGTATCCCCACAGCGGCCGAGAATATCCGGCAAGCGGCCGGAGGAGTGGTCCAGGCTGCATGCCGGCCCCGCTGGCCGGGTCCGCCCGGCAGGCTCTGCACACGAGCCGGGCGCGCCGTATACTGAGATAATACGGACATGAGAGGCCTCTATGTACTATCTACCACACGGGCCGGGCGCGCCGTATACTGAGATAATACAGACATGAGAGGCTTCTATGTACTATCTACCACACGAGCCGGGCGCGCCGTATACTGAGATAATACAGACATGAGAGGCCTCTATGTACTAACTACCACACGGGCCGGGCGCGCCGTATACTGAGATAATACAGACATGAGAGGCCTCTGTGTACTATCTACCACACGGGCCGGGCGCGCCGTATACTGAGATAATACAGACATGAGAGGCCTCTATGTACTATCTACCACACGGGCCGGGCGCGCCGTATACTGAGATAATACGGACATGAGAGGCCTCTATGTACTATCTGCCACACGGGCCGGGGGCGCCGTATACTGAGATAATACAGACATGAGAGACCTCTATGTACTATCTACCACACGGGCCGGGGGCGTATACTGAGATAATACAGACATGAGAGGCCTCTATGTACTATCTACCACACGGGCCGGGGGCGTATACTGAGATAATACAGACATGAGAGGCCTCTATGTACTATCTGCCACACGGGTCGGGCGCGCCGTATACTGAGATAATACAGACATGAGAGGCCTCTATGTACTATCTACCACACGGGCCGGGCGCGCCGTATACTGAGATAATACAGACATGAGAGGCCTCTATGTACTATCTGCCACACGGGTCGGGCGCGCCGTATACTGAGATAATACAGACATGAGAGGCCTCTATGTACTATCTACCACAGGGGCCGGGCGCGCCGTATACTGAAATAATACAGACATGAGAGGCCTCTATGTACTATCTACCACACGGGCCGGGCGCGCCGTATACTGAGATAATACAGACATGAGAGGCCTCTATGTACTATCTGCCACACGGGTCGGGCGCGCCGTATACTGAGATAATACAGACATGAGAGGCCTCTATGTACTATCTACCACACGGGCCGGGCGCGCCGTATACTGAGATAATACAGACATGAGAGGCCTCTATGTACTATCTGCCACACGGGCTGGGCGCGCCGTATACTGAGATAATACAGACATGAGAGGCCTCTATGTACTATCTACCACACGGGCCGGGCGCGCCGTATACTGAGATAATACAGACATGAGAGGCCTCTATGTACTATCTGCCACACGGGTCGGGCGCGCCGTATACTGAGATAATACAGACATGAGAGGCCTCTATGTACTATCTACCACACGGGCCGGGCGCGCCGTATACTGAAATAATACAGACATGAGAGGCCTCTATGTACTATCTACCACACGGGCCGGGCGCGCCGTATACTGAGATAATACAGACATGAGAGGCCTCTATGTACTATCTGCCACACGGGTCGGGCGCGCCGTATACTGAGATAATACAGACATGAGAGGCCTCTATGTACTATCTACCACACGGGCCGGGCGCGCCGTATACTGAGATAATACAGACATGAGAGGCCTCTATGTACTATCTGCCACACGGGCTGGGCGCGCCGTATACTGAGATAATACAGACATGAGAGGCCTCTATGTACTATCTACCACACGGGCCGGGGGCGTATACTGAGATAATACAGACATGAGAGGCTTCTATGTACTATCTACCACACGGGCCGGGGGCGTATACTGAGATAATACAGACATGAGAGGCCTCTATGCACTATCTACCACACGGGCCGGGGGCGTATACTGAGATAATACAGACAAGAGAGGCCTCTATGTACTATCTACCACACGGGCCGGGGGCGTATACTGAGATAATACAGACAAGAGAGGCCTCTATGTACTATCTACCACACGGGCCGGGCGCGCCGTATACTGAGATAATACAGACATGAGAGGCCACTATCTACTATCTACCACACGGGCCGGGGGCGCCGTATACTGAGATAATACAGACATGAGAGGCCTCTATGTACTATCTGCCACACGGGCCGGGCACGCCGTATACTGAGATAATACAGACAAGAGAGGCCTCTATGTACTATCTACCACACGGGCCGGGGGCGCCGTATACTGAGATAATACAGACATGAGAGGCCACTATGTACTATCTACCACACGGGCCGGGGGCGTATACTGAGATAATACAGACAAGAGAGGCCTCTATGTACTATCTACCACACGGGCCGGGCGCGCCGTATACTGAGATAATACAGACATGAGAGGCCTCTATGTACTATCTACCACACGGGCCGGGCACGCCGTATACTGAGATAATACAGACATGAGAGGCCTCTATGTACTATCTACCACACGGGCCGGGCGCGCCATATACTGAGATAATACAGACATGAGAGGCCTCTATGTACTATCTACCACACGGGCCGGGCACGCCGTATACTGAGATAATACAGACATGAGAGGCCTCTATGTACTATCTACCACACGGGCCGGGCGCGCCGTATACTGAGATAATACAGACATGAGAGGCCTCTATCTACTATCTACCACACGGGCCGGGGGCGTATACTGAGATAATACAGACATGAGAGGCCTCTATGTACTATCTACCACACGGGCCGGGGGCGTATACTGAGATAATACAGACATGGGAGGCCTCTATGTACTATCTACCACACGGGCCGGGGGCGTATACTGAGATAATACAGACATGAGAGGCCTCTATGTACTATCTACCACACGGGCCGGGGGCGTATACTGAGATAATACAGACAAGAGAGGCCTCTATGTACTATCTACCACACGGGCCGGGCACGCCGTATACAAGATAATACAGACATGAGAGGCCTCTATGTACTATCTACCACACGGGCCGGGCGCGCCGTATACTGAGATAATACAGACATGAGAGGCTTCTATGTACTATCTACCACACGGGCCGGGGGCGTATACTGAGATAATACAGACATCAGAGGCCACTATGTACTATCTACCACACGGGCCGGGGGCGTATACTGAGATAATACAGACATGAGAGGCCTCTATGTACTATCTACCACACGGGCCGGGGGCGTATACTGAGATAATACAGACATGAGAGGCCTCTATGTACTATCTACCACACGGGCCGGGCGCGCCGTATACTGAGATAATACGGACATGAGAGGCCACTATGTACTATCTACCACACGGGCCGGGGGCGTATACTGAGATAATACAGACAAGAGAGGCCTCTATGTACTATCTACCACACGGGCCGGGAGCGCCGTATACTGAGATAATACAGACAAGAGAGGCCTCTATGTACTATCTACCACACGGGCCGGGCGCGCCGTATACTGAGATAATACAGACATGAGAGGCCACTATGTACTATCTACCACACGGGCCGGGCACGCCGTATACTGAGATAATACAGACAAGAGAGGCCTCTATGTACTATCTACCACACGGGCCGGGCGCGCCGTATACTGAGATAATACAGACATGAGAGGCCACTATGTACTATCTACCACACGGGCCGGGGGCGTATACTGAGATAATACAGACAAGAGAGGCCTCTATGTACTATCTACCACACGGGCCGGGCGCGCCGTATACTGAGATAATACAGACAAGAGAGGCCTCTATGTACTATCTACCACACGGGCCGGGCACGCCGTATACTGAGATAATACGGACATGAGAGGCCTCTATGTACTATCTACCACACGGGCCGGGCGCGCCGTATACTGAGATAATACAGACATGAGAGGCCTCTATGTACTATCTACCACACGGGCCGGGCGCGCCGTATACTGAGATAATACAGACATGAGAGGCCTCTATGTACTATCTACCACACGGGCCGGGCGCGCCGTATACTGAGATAATACAGACATGAGAGGCCTCTATGTACTATCTACCACACGGGCCGGGGGCGTATACTGAGATAATACGGACATGAGAGGCCTCTATGTACTATCTACCACACGGGCCGGGCGCGCCGTATACTGAGATAATACAGACATGAGAGGCCTCTATGTACTATCTACCACACGGGCCGGGCGCGCCGTATACTGAGATAATACAGACATGAGAGGCCACTATGTACTATCTACCACACGGGCCGGGGGCGTATACTGAGATAATACAGACAAGAGAGGCCTCTATGTACTATCTACCACACGGGCCGGGCGCGCCGTATACTGAGATAATACAGACATGAGAGGCCTCTATGTACTATCTACCACACGGGCCGGGGGCGTATACTGAGATAATACAGACATGAGAGGCCTCTATGTACTATCTACCACGCGGGCCGGGGGCGTATACTGAGATAATACAGACATGAGAGGCCTCTATGTACTATCTACCACACGGGCCGGGCGCGTATACTGAGATAATACAGACATGAGAGGCCTCTATGTACTATCTACCACACGGGCCGGGGGCGTATACTGAGATAATACAGACATGAGAGGCCTCTATGTACTATCTACCACACGGGCCGGGGGCGTATACTGAGATAATACGGACATGAGAGGCCTCTATGTACTATCTACCACACGGGCCGGGGGCGTATACTGAGATAATACAGACATGAGAGGCCTCTATGTACTATCTACCACACGGGCCGGGGGCGTATACTGAGATAATACAGACATGAGAGGCCTCTATGTACTATCTACCACACGGGCCGGGGGCGTATACTGAGATAATACAGACATGAGAGGCCACTATGTACTATCTACCACACGGGCCGGGGGCGTATACTGAGATAATACAGACATGAGAGGCCTCTATGTACTATCTACCACACGGGCCGGGCACGCCGTATACTGAGATAATACAGACATGAGAGGCCTCTATGTACTATCTACCACACGGGCCGGGCGCGCCGTATACTGAGATAATACAGACATGAGAGGCCTCTATGTACTATCTACCACACGGGCCGGGCACGCCGTATACTGAGATAATACAGACATGAGAGGCCTCTATGTACTATCTACCACACAGGCCGGGCGCGCCGTATACTGAGATAATACAGACATGAGAGGCCTCTATGTACTATCTACCACACGGGCCGGGCGCGCCGTATACTGAGATAATACAGACATGAGAGGCTTCTATGTACTATCTACCACACGGGCCGGGGGCGTATACTGAGATAATACAGACATGAGAGGCCACTATGTACTATCTACCACACGGGCCGGGCACGCCGTATACTGAGATAATACAGACATGAGAGTCCTCTATGTACTATCTACCACACGGGCCGGGCACGCCGTATACTGAGATGATACAGACATGAGAGGCCTCTATGTACTATCTGCCACACGGGCCGGGGGCGCCGTATACTGAGATAATACAGACATGAGAGGCCTCTATGTACTGCCTGCCACACGGGCCGGGGGCGCCGTATACTGAGATAATACAGACATGAGAGGCCTCTATGTACTATCTAACACACGGGCCGGGGGCGTATACTGAGATAATACAGACATGAGAGGCCACTATGTACTGCCTGCCACACGGGCCGGGGGCGTATACTGAGATAATACAGACATGAGAGGCCACTATGTACTGCCTGCCACACGGGCCGGGGGCGTATACTGAGATAATACAGACATGAGAGGCCTCTATGTACTATCTACCACACGGGCCGGGCGCGCCGTATACTGAGATAATAAAGACATGAGAGGCCTCTATGTACTGCCTGCCACACGGGCCGGGGGCGTATACCGAGATAATACAGACATGAGAGGCCTCTATGTACTATCTACCACACGGACCGGGGGCGTATACTGAGATAATACAGACATGAGAGGCCTCTATGTACTATCTACCACACGGGCCGGGGGCGTATACTGAGATAATACGGACATGAGAGGCCTCTATGTACTATCTACCACACGGGCCGGGGGCGTATACTGAGATAATACAGACATGAGAGGCCTCTATGTACTATCTACCACACGGGCCGGGGGCGTATACTGAGATAATACAGACATGAGAGGCCTCTATGTACTATCTGCCACACGGGCCGGGCACGCCGTATACTGAGATAATACAGACATGAGAGGCTTCTATGTACTATCTACCACACGGGCCGGGCACGCCGTATACTGAGATAATACGGACATGAGAGGCCTCTATGTACTGCCTGCCACACGGGCCGGGCGCGCCGTATACTGAGATAATACAGACATGAGAGGCCTCTATGTACTATCTGCCACACGGGCCGGGGGCGTATACTGAGATAATACAGACATGAGAGGCCACTATGTACCTACTGTCTGCCACACGGGCCGGGGGCGCCGTATACTGAGATAATACAGACAAGAGAGGCCTCTATGTACTGTCTACCACACGGGTCGGGGGCGCCGTATACTGAGATAATACAGACATGAGAGGCCTCTATGTACTATCTACCACACGGGCCGGGGGCGTATACTGAGATAATACAGACATGAGAGGCCACTATGTACCTACTGTCTGCCACACGGGCCGGGGGCGCCGTATACTGAGATAATACAGACAAGAGAGGCCTCTATGTACTGTCTACCACACGGGTCGGGGGCGCCGTATACTGAGATAATACAGACATGAGAGGCCTCTATGTACTATCTACCACACGGGCCGGGGGCGTATACTGAGATAATACAGACATGAGAGGCCTCTATGTACTATCTACCACACGGGCCGGGCACGCCGTATACTGAGATAATACAGACATGAGAGGCCTCTATGTACTATCTACCACACGGGCCGGGGGCGTATACTGAGATAATACAGACATGAGAGGCCACTATGTACTATCTACCACACGGGCCGGGGGCGTATACTGAGATAATACAGACAAGAGAGGCCTCTATGTACTATCTACCACACGGGTCGGGCGCGCCGTATACTGAGATAATACAGACATGAGAGGCCTCTATGTACTATCTACCACACGGGCCGGGCGCGCCGTATACTGAGATAATACAGACATGAGAGGCCTCTATGTACTATCTGCCACACGGGTCGGGCGCGCCGTATACTGAGATAATACAGACATGAGAGGCCTCTATGTACTATCTACCACACGGGCCGGGCGCGCCGTATACTGAAATAATACAGACATGAGAGGCCTCTATGTACTATCTACCACACGGGCCGGGCGCGCCGTATACTGAGATAATACAGACATGAGAGGCCTCTATGTACTATCTGGCACACGGGTCGGGCGCGCCGTATACTGAGATAATACAGACATGAGAGGCCTCTATGTACTATCTACCACACGGGCCGGGCGCGCCGTATACTGAGATAATACAGACATGAGAGGCCTCTATGTACTATCTGCCACACGGGCTGGGCGCGCCGTATACTGAGATAATACAGACATGAGAGGCCTCTATGTACTATCTACCACACGGGCCGGGGGCGTATACTGAGATAATACAGACATGAGAGGCTTCTATGTACTATCTACCACACGGGCCGGGGGCGTATACTGAGATAATACAGACATGAGAGGCCTCTATGCACTATCTACCACACGGGCCGGGGGCGTATACTGAGATAATACAGACAAGAGAGGCCTCTATGTACTATCTACCACACGGGCCGGGGGCGTATACTGAGATAATACAGACAAGAGAGGCCTCTATGTACTATCTACCACACGGGCCGGGCGCGCCGTATACTGAGATAATACAGACATGAGAGGCCACTATCTACTATCTACCACACGGGCCGGGGGCGCCGTATACTGAGATAATACAGACATGAGAGGCCTCTATGTACTATCTGCCACACGGGCCGGGCACGCCGTATACTGAGATAATACAGACATGAGAGGCCACTATGTACTATCTACCACACGGGCCGGGGGCGTATACTGAGATAATACAGACAAGAGAGGCCTCTATGTACTATCTACCACACGGGCCGGGCGCGCCGTATACTGAGATAATACAGACATGAGAGGCCTCTATGTACTATCTACCACACGGGCCGGGCACGCCGTATACTGAGATAATACAGACATGAGAGGCCTCTATGTACTATCTACCACACGGGCCGGGCGCGCCGTATACTGAGATAATACAGACATGAGAGGCCTCTATGTACTATCTACCACACGGGCCGGGCACGCCGTATACTGAGATAATACAGACATGAGAGGCCTCTATGTACTATCTACCACACGGGCCGGGCGCGCCGTATACTGAGATAATACAGACATGAGAGGCCTCTATCTACTATCTACCACACGGGCCGGGGGCGTATACTGAGATAATACAGACATGAGAGGCCTCTATGTACTATCTACCACACGGGCCGGGGGCGTATACTGAGATAATACAGACATGGGAGGCCTCTATGTACTATCTACCACACGGGCCGGGGGCGTATACTGAGATAATACAGACATGAGAGGCCTCTATGTACTATCTACCACACGGGCCGGGGGCGTATACTGAGATAATACAGACAAGAGAGGCCTCTATGTACTATCTACCACACGGGCCGGGCACGCCGTATACAAGATAATACAGACATGAGAGGCCTCTATGTACTATCTACCACACGGGCCGGGCGCGCCGTATACTGAGATAATACAGACATGAGAGGCTTCTATGTACTATCTACCACACGGGCCGGGGGCGTATACTGAGATAATACAGACATCAGAGGCCACTATGTACTATCTACCACACGGGCCGGGGGCGTATACTGAGATAATACAGACATGAGAGGCCTCTATGTACTATCTACCACACGGGCCGGGGGCGTATACTGAGATAATACAGACATGAGAGGCCTCTATGTACTATCTACCACACGGGCCGGGCGCGCCGTATACTGAGATAATACGGACATGAGAGGCCACTATGTACTATCTACCACACGGGCCGGGGGCGTATACTGAGATAATACAGACAAGAGAGGCCTCTATGTACTATCTACCACACGGGCCGGGAGCGCCGTATACTGAGATAATACAGACAAGAGAGGCCTCTATGTACTATCTACCACACGGGCCGGGCGCGCCGTATACTGAGATAATACAGACATGAGAGGCCACTATGTACTATCTACCACACGGGCCGGGCACGCCGTATACTGAGATAATACAGACAAGAGAGGCCTCTATGTACTATCTACCACACGGGCCGGGCGCGCCGTATACTGAGATAATACAGACATGAGAGGCCACTATGTACTATCTACCACACGGGCCGGGGGCGTATACTGAGATAATACAGACAAGAGAGGCCTCTATGTACTATCTACCACACGGGCCGGGCGCGCCGTATACTGAGATAATACAGACAAGAGAGGCCTCTATGTACTATCTACCACACGGGCCGGGCACGCCGTATACTGAGATAATACGGACATGAGAGGCCTCTATGTACTATCTACCACACGGGCCGGGCGCGCCGTATACTGAGATAATACAGACATGAGAGGCCTCTATGTACTATCTACCACACGGGCCGGGCGCGCCGTATACTGAGATAATACAGACATGAGAGGCCTCTATGTACTATCTACCACACGGGCCGGGCGCGCCGTATACTGAGATAATACAGACATGAGAGGCCTCTATGTACTATCTACCACACGGGCCGGGGGCGTATACTGAGATAATACGGACATGAGAGGCCTCTATGTACTATCTACCACACGGGCCGGGCGCGCCGTATACTGAGATAATACAGACATGAGAGGCCTCTATGTACTATCTACCACACGGGCCGGGCGCGCCGTATACTGAGATAATACAGACATGAGAGGCCACTATGTACTATCTACCACACGGGCCGGGGGCGTATACTGAGATAATACAGACAAGAGAGGCCTCTATGTACTATCTACCACACGGGCCGGGCGCGCCGTATACTGAGATAATACAGACATGAGAGGCCTCTATGTACTATCTACCACACGGGCCGGGGGCGTATACTGAGATAATACAGACATGAGAGGCCTCTATGTACTATCTACCACGCGGGCCGGGGGCGTATACTGAGATAATACAGACATGAGAGGCCTCTATGTACTATCTACCACACGGGCCGGGGGCGTATACTGAGATAATACAGACATGAGAGGCCTCTATGTACTATCTACCACACGGGCCGGGGGCGTATACTGAGATAATACAGACATGAGAGGCCTCTATGTACTATCTACCACACGGGCCGGGGGCGTATACTGAGATAATACGGACATGAGAGGCCTCTATGTACTATCTACCACACGGGCCGGGGGCGTATACTGAGATAATACAGACATGAGAGGCCTCTATGTACTATCTACCACACGGGCCGGGGGCGTATACTGAGATAATACAGACATGAGAGGCCTCTATGTACTATCTACCACACGGGCCGGGGGCGTATACTGAGATAATACAGACATGAGAGGCCTCTATGTACTATCTACCACACGGGCCGGGGGCGTATACTGAGATAATACAGACATGAGAGGCCTCTATGTACTATCTACCACACGGGCCGGGCACGCCGTATACTGAGATAATACAGACATGAGAGGCCTCTATGTACTATCTACCACACGGGCCGGGCGCGCCGTATACTGAGATAATACAGACATGAGAGGCCTCTATGTACTATCTACCACACGGGCCGGGCACGCCGTATACTGAGATAATACAGACATGAGAGGCCTCTATGTACTATCTACCACACAGGCCGGGCGCGCCGTATACTGAGATAATACAGACATGAGAGGCCTCTATGTACTATCTACCACACGGGCCGGGCGCGCCGTATACTGAGATAATACAGACATGAGAGGCTTCTATGTACTATCTACCACACGGGCCGGGGGCGTATACTGAGATAATACAGACATGAGAGGCCACTATGTACTATCTACCACACGGGCCGGGCACGCCGTATACTGAGATAATACAGACATGAGAGGCCTCTATGTACTATCTACCACACGGGCCGGGCACGCCGTATACTGAGATGATACAGACATGAGAGGCCTCTATGTACTATCTGCCACACGGGCCGGGGGCGCCGTATACTGAGATAATACAGACATGAGAGGCCTCTATGTACTGCCTGCCACACGGGCCGGGGGCGCCGTATACTGAGATAATACAGACATGAGAGGCCTCTATGTACTATCTAACACACGGGCCGGGGGCGTATACTGAGATAATACAGACATGAGAGGCCACTATGTACTGCCTGCCACACGGGCCGGGGGCGTATACTGAGATAATACAGACATGAGAGGCCACTATGTACTGCCTGCCACACGGGCCGGGGGCGTATACTGAGATAATACAGACATGAGAGGCCTCTATATACTATCTACCACACGGGCCGGGCGCACCGTATACTGAGATAATACAGACATGAGAGGCCTCTATGTACTGCCTGCCACACGGGCCGGGGGCGTATACTGAGATAATACAGACATGAGAGGCCACTATGTACTAACTACCACACGGGCCGGGCGCGCCGTATACTGAGATAATACAGACATGAGAGGCCTCTATGTACTATCTGCCACACGGGCCGGGGGCGTATACTGAGATAATACAGACATGAGAGGCCACTATGTACCTACTGTCTGCCACACGGGCCGGGGGCGCCGTATACTGAGATAATACAGACAAGAGAGGCCTCTATGTACTGTCTACCACACGGGTCGGGGGCGCCGTATACTGAGATAATACAGACATGAGAGGCCTCTATGTACTATCTACCACACGGGCCGGGGGCGTATACTGAGATAATACAGACATGAGAGGCCACTATGTACCTACTGTCTGCCACACGGGCCGGGGGCGCCGTATACTGAGATAATACAGACAAGAGAGGCCTCTATGTACTGTCTACCACACGGGTCGGGGGCGCCGTATACTGAGATAATACAGACATGAGAGGCCTCTATGTACTATCTACCACACGGGCCGGGGGCGTATACTGAGATAATACAGACATGAGAGGCCTCTATGTACTATCTACCACACGGGCCGGGCACGCCGTATACTGAGATAATACAGACATGAGAGGCCTCTATGTACTATCTACCACACGGGCCGGGGGCGTATACTGAGATAATACAGACATGAGAGGCCACTATGTACTATCTACCACACGGGCCGGGGGCGTATACTGAGATAATACAGACAAGAGAGGCCTCTATGTACTATCTACCACACGGGCCGGGGGCGTATACTGAGATAATACAGACATGAGAGGCCTCTATGTACTGTCTACCACACGGGCCGGGCACGCCGTATACTGAGATAATACAGACATGAGAGGCCACTATGTACTATCTACCACACGGGCCGGGGGCGTATACTGAGATAATACAGACATGAGAGGCCTCTATGTACTGCCTGCCACACGGGCCGGGGGCGTATACTGAGATAATACGGACATGAGAGGCCTCTATGTACTGTCTACCACACGGGCCGGGGGCGTATACTGAGATAATACAGACATGAGAGGCCTCTATGTACTGTCTACCACACGGGCCGGGCACGCCGTATACTGAGATAATACAGACATGAGAGGCCACTATGTACTATCTACCACACGGGCCGGGGGCGTATACTGAGATAATACAGACATGAGAGGCCACTATGTACTATCTACCACACGGGCCGGGCACGCCGTATACTGAGATAATACAGACATGAGAGGCCTCTATGTACTATCTACCACACGGGCCGGGCACGCCGTATACTGAGATGATACAGACATGAGAGGCCTCTATGTACTATCTGCCACACGGGCCGGGGGCGCCGTATACTGAGATAATACAGACATGAGAGGCCTCTATGTACTGCCTGCCACACGGGCCGGGGGCGCCGTATACTGAGATAATACAGACATGAGAGGCCTCTATGTACTATCTAACACACGGGCCGGGGGCGTATACTGAGATAATACAGACATGAGAGGCCACTATGTACTGCCTGCCACACGGGCCGGGGGCGTATACTGAGATAATACAGACATGAGAGGCCACTATGTACTGCCTGCCACACGGGCCGGGGGCGTATACTGAGATAATACAGACATGAGAGGCCTCTATGTACTATCTACCACACGGGCCGGGCGCACCGTATACTGAGATAATACAGACATGAGAGGCCTCTATGTACTGCCTGCCACACGGGCCGGGGGCGTATACTGAGATAATACAGACATGAGAGGCCTCTATGTACTATCTACCACACGGGCCGGGGGCGTATACTGAGATAATACAGACATGAGAGGCCTCTATGTACTATCTACCACACGGGCCGGGGGCGTATACTGAGATAATACAGACATGAGAGGCCTCTATGTACTATCTACCACACGGGCCGGGGGCGTATACTGAGATAATACAGACATGAGACTTGAGAGGCCACTACACCTTTTCTCAATGCGAATCAACTGAACATAGGGCAACATAGGGCAAGTCATATCGCCAGGCACACTCGAATTTAGACACTCTTTTAACCCTATTTGTAACAGGCTCCTGGCTACCCCTATTTGTAACAGGGGGGCGGATTCCGCCCCCCCCCCCCCCCCCCCGGAGATCTCGAGATCTACCCATCCGATTTTCAAAAATGAAACATTGTTTGGTTCCCCTCAACACGATCTACATTTCTAAATAATAATAATAAAAAAATTGATAGGGGGGCAACAGGGGGGCAAAAACTACAAATTTTAGTGGTAATTTTGATCCAACATAGCTTTCATGTTTATCGACTGATTTTAACACAACTAATACGAATGGATAGAGATTGAATTGGAAATTGATAGGTGACAGTAGCGTTTGAAAATTCAAAAATCATAGGCGTGTGCAGGTCACTCAATATGGGGGTGAAGTAAATGCATAATAAAACCATTTTTGATGTTGTTTTTTTCGTAAATGAAATGGTATGTGATTGTGACATTAGACAAAACAGTTATAAATCATATTTTTTGCCATAGGCGGTACCAGGTTAGTGAAAAAGGGAGGTCAAATTGGAAAACAATATTACCGCAGACGAGTTGCTACCCAGCACTATAAATATGTTACTGATCGTAGATAGTTCCTTTTTGCATGTTGTACTACATCATAGGCGTATCCAGGATCCAAACTGGGGGGGGGGGGGGCGCAAGACCTTTTGATAAGTATATTATCCACTATTATGATACTAACTAGTCAACAGTGACTATTTCACTTACAACTTCAATTAACATTGCTTACCCCCCTTTTACCCTGCCTGGACTCGCCTTTTATCTTATAATCGTTCGTAGAGTAGCCTGTGGTGCGTGTTTCATCCGAAAACTGCAGTGTGTTATGTCATTGTATGGCCATGCCTCTTAGTTTCGTTGCAATAATATGACCTCCTTTCTTCCATTCCTGAGGGCATCTCTGCAAAAAATGACTTTATTCCCTTTTCTGGCCTCATATGTGCATATATCATTATAAGCTAACCGTCTATTGCGCCGTTATCGCTGGCATATCGTCATCACCATGCCAGTCACCCCCCTTTTCATGTGCCTGAACACGCCCCTGAAACTCTATATGTAATAAATTATGCAAATAATGGAAGCAGAAGCTATCTTTTACATCTTGATAGCTATAAATGCCCCTTACATTGCTCTATTTGCTTCCCGCCAAGCATTGAATACTTCCTGGAAACCCCCCTTTTTCAAGCCCCTGAAACTGCCTCTGCCATGCAATTTTTATGATATTTCATTAACATCAACTAATTTTCACTTGTTGCAATCACCGTAAACCGATGTAACTCCTTCATACTTGAGGCAGTTAGGAAGAAACCGTGAAGATCGCATTTCCGTATTATCGCCAAATATCGCCTCCGAACCCACCCAAAACTGTGCCCTGGAACCGCCTCTGTTCAGGTTAAGAACTCAAAATTTGGACTCCAAATGCGGTATTCAATTATATGAAAAGTCCCAAAATTTCATGGGCCTGCTCCCAGCCGTTCTGGAGATATCTGCGAAAAACATGAGGGGGGGGGGGGCGGAATCCGCCTCCCCCCCCCCCCTGTTACAAATAGGGTTAACGCTTCGACACATTTAATTAAATCGGAATATCATCTGTTCATATTCGAACAACGTCAATGGACATCGGCAGGGGCATTTAATATCGAGATGGACAGTAAGTTGCGTTACATTGCATTTTGTTTGGTCAATTCTTAAAGGGAATGTTTCACCTTTGTATTAGTTTTGAATTGAGATAGCCATTATCTTTGGCCGTTATTGAAATGTTGAAAATACTTAGGTCATTTTCCCAAAAACTTGGTCGTTTTTAAGCAATTCAATTTATAGTTTTCAAAATGGGGTCTAGGCTATGGCTGCCGCTGATTGGCTGACAGCGACTTTTTCAGCCAATTCCACTTTCACAGCCAATCAGCGGCGGGCGATCTATAGCTCAATAATGACGTCATCATCCCAAATTTAAAAACGTATTTTGTATAAAGTTAAGTGACTTTTCGAGCTAAAAAATATCACCATCGTTTTCAGCAGCACTTGCTCCATAACGTTGATCCGTGACGTCACCTAGGCAGCAAATCCTGACTGTCGTTTTCTGTTCCCGGCACACAAAATGACCTCAAGTCAGGTCAACATTTCTACGCTATTCAGCGTCAAGATGCCGTGACGTCACCGTGCTGTTTGTGCGGAGGACCGCGAGCGGATCATACAGACCTGGAATGGAAGCGACTACGTTGCCGTAGCCCGGCACCTGAGTGTTCACCTGAGTGGCACCTGAGTTTCTGAAACGTAGATCAAATAAGTATATCGCAAGGTCTGGTGCAAAACCGATTAAACTAAACGGTACATATTGCAAACCTACACGGAATGGACAAAACATAATTACAACTTCCTAAATGTCAATTTTGCCGTCAACGAAACTGAATGAAGCTTGCCTAAGTCAACTAAAACTTCCTTATATCTGATGAACGCTGACAGCTCCATTGCATTATGTCAGAATCCAGTGACAGGTGTTGACACGGTGGTCTTTGTATATGTAAAATGCCCTTTGCCGTGGGAGTGTGTTACGCCGATGTGAGATGCACTATGTCAAACAGTATGTTAGCTGACGGCATACATGAGATCTGCCGAGTTGAGCTGAACAGACGCCGATTCGCATTAAGAAAATGTGTATTTACTGTATGTCACATGGGCCGGGGGCGTATACTGAGATAATACAGACATGAGAGGCCTCTATGTACTATCTACCACACGGGCCGGGCGCGCCGTATACTGAGATAATACAGACATGAGAGGCCTCTATGTACTATCTACCACACGGGCCGGGCGCGCCGTATACTGAGATAATACAGACATGAGAGGCCTCTATGTACTATCTGCCACACGGGCCGGGGGCGTATACTGAGATAATACAGACATGAGAGGCCTCTATGTACTATCTACCACACGGGCCGGGCGCGCCGTATACTGAGATAATACAGACATGAGAGGCCTCTATGTACTGTCTACCACACGGGCCGGGCGCGCCGTATACTGAGATAATACAGACATGAGAGGCCTCTATGTACTATCTACCACACGGGCCGGGCGCGCCGTATACTGAGATAATACAGACATGAGAGGCCTCTATGTACTATCTACCACACGGGCCGGGCACGCCGTATACTGAGATAATACAGACAAGAGAGGCCTCTATGTACTATCTGCCACACGGGCCGGGGGCGTATACTGAGATAATACGGACATGAGAGGCCACTATGTACTATCTACCACACGGGCCGGGGGCGCCGTATACTGAGATAATACAGACAAGAGAGGCCTCTATGTACTATCTGCCACACGGGCCGGGAGCGCCGTATACTGAGATAATACAGACATGAGAGGCCTCTATGTACTATCTACCACACGGGCCGGGGGCGCCGTACTGAGATAATACGGACATGAGAGGCCACTATGTACCTACTGTCTGCCACACGGGCCGGGGGCGCCGTATACTGAGATAATACAGACATGAGAGGCCACTATGTACTATCTACCACACGGGCCGGGGGCGCCGTATACTGAGATAATACAGACATGAGAGGCCTCTATGTACTATCTACCACACGGGCCGGGGGCGCCGTATACTGAGATAATACAGACATGAGAGGCCACTATGTACTATCTACCACACGGGCCGGGCACGCCGTATACTGAGATAATACAGACATGAGAGGCCTCTATGTACTATCTACCACACGGGCCGGGCACGCCGTATACTGAGATAATACGGACATGAGAGGCCACTATGTACCTACTGTCTGCCACACGGGCCGGGGGCGCCGTATACTGAGATAATACAGACATGAGAGGCCTCTATGTACTGTCTACCACACGGGCCGGGGGCGCCGTATACTGAGATAATACAGACATGAGAGTCCTCTATGTACTATCTACCACACGGGTCGGGCGCGCCGTATACTGAGATAATACAGACATGAGAGGCCTCTATGTACTATCTGCCACACGGGCCGGGGGCGCCGTATACTGAGATAATACAGACATGAGAGGCTTCTATGTACTGTCTACCACACGGGCCGGGGGCGTATACTGAGATAATACAGACATGAGAGGCCTCTATGTACTATCTGCCACACGGGCCGGGCACGCCGTATACTGAGATAATACAGACATGAGAGGCCTCTATGTACTATCTACCACACGGGCCGGGAGCGCCGTATACTGAGATAATACAGACATGAGAGGCCTCTATGTACTATCTGCCACACGGGCCGGGCACGCCGTATACTGAGATAATACAGACATGAGAGGCCTCTATGTACTATCTGCCACACGGGCCGGGCACGCCGTATACTGAGATAATACAGACATGAGAGGCCTCTATGTACTATCTACCACACGGGCCGGGCGCGCCGTATACTGAGATAATACAGACATGAGAGGCCTCTATGTACTGTCTACCACATGGGCCGGGCACGTCGTACTGAGATAATCCAGACATGAGAGGCCACTATCTACTGCCTGCCACACGGGCCGGGCACGCCGTATACTGAGATAATACAGACATGAGAGGCCTCTATGTACTGTCTACCACACGGGCCGGGGGCGCCGTATACTGAGATAATACAGACATGAGAGGCCTCTATGTACTATCTACCACATGGGCCGGGCACGTCGTACTGAGATAATCCAGACATGAGAGGCCACTATCTACTGCCTGCCACACGGGCTGGGCACGCCGTATACTGAGATAATACAGACATGAGAGGCCTCTATGTACTGTATGCTGATGGACACGGATCGTTGGCTGATCATTTTCTGATTGGAAAAGCCGCACGTGCAATGTGGCAAATACTTTATAAACAAGGGAGGGAGATATGCATCGCATTCTGAGGGAAGTCCACAACTAGAGCAATATAAAACATCTTCTGGAATGTTGATTGTGATTCCATTATTTCCGCCCTTTAATTTCATATTTTACATCATATTCTCACATAACTGTAGAAATTGTAATGCTTGTTGAAGCTTGTAGAATCTTTGAAAGATGATGATAATGATGTATTTATCACAGTTCTCGCGTAAACAACATGTCTATTGGGTCGATGGCTAAGCTGCGCCACAGCTTATGCACTACGACTGCTGACTCTCGGCCTATAAGTACAGCCCTGCATTTGCAACCCACACGTCTTATAGAAGTCCAGCATTCCGTGTGCAATTTGGGTGCGCAATACCCAGTATTAGAATGTAAAGACAATTATCTCGATAATAATAGCAATATATTTATTCCAATGCAAATCTTCTTTTTGAGTTGAAACACCTTTGGTAAAAATATATAATCGTCAAGGAATAAGTAAAAATAATCCAGAGTCTAATATGGAAATATGGCTAGGTAGCGTGACACTGGCTGTGAGGTAGTGTCGTCCAGTGGCTCTCGTTTAGCTGTCCTTCCTTCTGCCGCGGAGGGCGACATATTGTGATGACGCGGCATCACCATCCAATCATGGGACAGGATTAGGGACGATCCCCTAACGGCCGCTGCTCGGCCACAGACGGCTCCGTGCCGCCTATCTGCCGCCTACTCTGTCCGCAGAGACCAACTGTACCGCTCTGTCCAGAAACGAACTTCACCGCTCTGTCCAGAGATGAGCAGCACTGATCTGTCCAGAGACCAACTGCTGTCCAGAGACCAACTGCACCGCTCTGTGCAGAGACGAACTGCACCACTCTGTCCAGAGACGAACAGCACCGCTCTGTCCAGAGACGAACAGCACCGCTCTGTCCATAGACGAACTGCACCACTCTGTCCAGAGACGAACAGCACCGCTCTGTCCATAGACGAACTGCACCACTCTGTCCAGAGACGAACAGCACCACTCTGTCCATAGACGAACTGCACCACTCTGTCCAGAGACGAACAGCACCGCTCTGTCCAGAGACGAACAGCACCGCTCTGTCCAGAGACGAACAGCACCGCTCTGTCCAGAGACGAACAGCACCGCTCTGTCCAGAGACGAACAGCACCGCTCTGTCCAGAGACGAACAGCACCGCTCTGTCCAGAGACGAACATCACCGCTCTGTCCAGAGACGAACAGCACCGCTCTGTCCAGAGACGAACAGCACCGCTCTGTCCAGAGACGAACAGCACCGCTCTGTCCAGAGACGAACAGCACCGCTCTGTCCAGAGACGAACAGCACCGCTCTGTCCAGAGACGAACAGCACCGCTCTGTCTAGAGACGAACAGCACCGCTCTGTCCAGAGACGAACAGCACCGCTCTGTGCAGAGACGAACAGCACCACTCTGTCCATAGACGAACTGCACCACTCTGTCCAGAGACGAACTGCACCACTCTGTCCAGAGACGAACTGCACCACTCTGTCCAGAGACGAACAGCACCGCTCTGTCCAGAGACGAACAGCACCGCTCTGTCCAGAGACGAACAGCACCGCTCTGTCCAGAGACGAACAGCACCGCTCTGTCCAGAGACGAACTGCACCACTCTGTCCAGAGACGAACTGCACCACTCTGTCCAGAGACGAACAGCACCGCTCTGTCCAGAGACGAACAGCACCGCTCTGTCCAGAGACGAACAGCACCGCTCTGTCCAGAGACGAACAGCACCACTCTGTCCAGAGACGAACAGCACCGCTCTGTCCAGAGACGAACAGCACCGCTCTGTCCAGAGACGAACAGCACCGCTCTGTCCAGAGACGAACTGCACCACTCTGTCCAGAGACGAACTGCACCGCTCACTGGCTATATACCATCAGCCAGAGACAAAGTGTCAGTCCAGAGACAGTCCAGAGACAAAGTGTCAGTCCAGAGACAGTCCAGAGACAAAGTGTTATTATTGTTGCACAGCAACTAACAAAAAAAAAACATCCGGGGGTGCCGCACTTGCCGTATAAGGCAAATTATCTGTCATTTTCGCTCACACAGGAGATTTAACAAACCTAAATTAATAAAGTAACTATTGGATAAGTTGTCTACCACTCGTAACGTCCAAGTTAGGCTTGCTTTTTTCAGTAATTATTTCATTGATGATGAGTTTGACTTGCTGCATATCGGTCTGTATGCACATTGCACGACGTTCTGTGACCCGTACCCCGTACTATGACTAGCACTATATTGCCAGAGGCACTGTGCAGGGGCGGCGGAAGGGGGGGGGGTAAGTGAAGCAGCTGTCCCCTCTCAAGAAGTTGGGGAGGAAACATATGATTTTGCCCCACCCCTCATAAATTCGTAAGAGTTCGAATTTATGAAACTCAAGTAAGTTAGTTCGATTTGTTTTGTTTACCGAAAAAAATGACCGAGGGCCCCGAGGTGCCCCCAGCCAACCTGATGGTCCCTCTAAAACCCACAGAAAACCCTCAGTCGGTCTGAGGTAGCCCTCGGTAGGCCTGAGGGGCCCTCGGAAGGCCCGAGACTTCAACATGGGCCTGTCCGACGTTTTTTTAGACCATTTAGGGCCCCTGCAAAATATAGTGGCCTAAATCCGGGGACATACCATTTCGCGCCATTTTTTTGGGGGGGGGGGTTGCCCTTTGGCCGTGTGGGAGCAGGTTTGGCCGAGGGGGCCCCTGGGTTTCTTTTCCCCCCATCCGAAAATACCTTCCGCCGCCACTGGCACTGTGTTGACGCAGGAGGTGAGTTCTGTGACGTCTCTCGTGCTGTCCCCGGTGCTCCTGACTCCTGAGATTGTCCCGGGGATCCTGACTCCTGAGATTGTCCCGCGGATCCTGACTCCTGAGATTGTCCCGCGGATCCTGACTCCTGAGATTGTCCCGGGATCCTGACTGCTGAGATTGTCCCGGGGATCCTGACTCCTGAGATTGCCGGGGCGGACAGACTCCCTGAAGGCCTAATTATCGACAGCCGGTGACACAGAGAGCCAGCCACTCTGTCGCCGTGTCCCCGGAGCTGGACAATCGCACCTAATTAGTCGCCGTGTGTTCAGCACATCCTCTCACCGGCTGGTGTGCAAGGGCGGATCCAGCCGGCCGTTTTTGGGGGTGGGTGGGGGGGGGACCGTTTTTTAGCGGACCTTACTTATCCCCAATTTATAATTTCTTCCCGGATTTGGGCCACTTTATTTTGCAATCACACGATTTCTAATGATTTCATTGTCAACTGACGTGCCCCCCCCCCCCCCCCGAGCCAAATCCTGGCTACGTGTCTGGCCACCGCGACTCGAAACGCCCCCCCCCCCCTTGTCCAGAACCGTTCCGCCGCCACTGGCCCTCACAACTCCATTATAACCAGAGAGAAGCCTCTCAAATCCCAGAAGTAAACCGAGAAGCCTTAGACAATTTGTAACAGAAGACTGAAGAGAAAATACTCAGTTTGGTTAATATGTCACTAACGGGCGTGGTTACTAACGGCAAGTACCTAATCAGTTGTTATTTTGTTTTTCACCATCGAAGCGGAGCGAACAATTCTGCCTATATTTAATTAATAATTAATTAATTTGATTCACATATTTGATATAAAATGGACATTGACTACATGTTTAACAGAACAAAATAATGGCTACGAACATCATAGACCGGTACGACCGGTTTAGCTCCCTTTATACTAGGTTTTAATTTGATACATTATTACTATTTGATAACCCTAAATGTTCCAAGCGGCTTGGGGCGCTGCCAATCTTCGCCGGTTGCAAGGTGTACAATCAGGATTTTGCTAATGTAAGGTCTAGAAGAAAAATCTGCACAAAACTGTCCTGAAACGTCACAAGTAGGTATTAATATTGAGAAGAAATTGACAGCCACGTAACAATTGCGCCACCAAGAGGCGCGACATTTGAGGTTTTGGAAGGCTGGAGCACAATTTTGCTATTTGAATCAGACCGTAGGGGTATCACGAGCAAATGAACTGGGGCAAAAAGGAGAACCAAAAACATGTTGACGCCCCCCCCCCCTTAGGGCTAAAGGGGCCCCTGGAGCGCCGCCAGTGCCCCCTCCCCCATAATATAAGCCCGCCTCGCCAAAATGCCCACCCAGTCCAAAATTCTTACGGGAGGCCCTGCTGGATTTGGGGGCAACTTGTCCCTCCTGCCCCCTCCCCGCCTCAGCCACCACTGGATGCCACCAGGCACCAATTACCAAAACCCCTCACACAAAACTTAAAAACAATGGGATCACAAATCATGATGACAAAAGCGGATCCAGGATTCATTCGACCAAGGGTTTTGTTCTGCCCCAGCTCATTTCTATTGTATATATTTATATTGTTGTCAATGCTCCGTCCCCCGTACACTGCTGACGCCGCATGGTTAATGTAACCCACTACGCCCGGGCCTGGGTGCAAGGGGCATTTTCCCTCAAATTTTAGCAAAATGGGCCTTTGCCCGAGATACAGATGGGCAGCTTTCTGAGGCATCAGGCATCTGAGCCGATGATGGCCCTTTTCTGGTCTAAAGATGGTCCTTTCAAGACCTCAATTGACCTTTTCCAGACCTGAGATAGGCCCTTTCCGGGCCTAAATTGGACTATTCCTAGACTCAAGACAGGGGGGGGGGGGGCTTTATAAAACTTTGATGGGCATTTTCCAGATCTGAGATGGGCCCTTTCTGGACTGCATGTGAGCCACCATTGATCATGCCATGTCTGAGTTCAAGGGTAAGATGAGCCCTAACCAGTCATGAGGCCTTTCTGGGCCGAATTTACCGAAACGGTCCTTCTCCAGCTCAAAGATGGGCCCTTCCCAGTCCTCTTCAGACCAAAAAAAAATCCCTTTCAGGGCCAAATTATACGGGCCTTCTCTGGACCTGAGATGGGCCTTTATCTGGCCTTAGGGCAGACATGGGTCTTTTCCGGAACTGAGATGCTCACTTTCAAAGCCTAAAATGAACGCTCTCCAGACCAGAGTTTACGATGGGCCCTTTTAAAACCTGAGATGGGCCCATTCTGAACTTAAGACGGGCCCATTCACAGCATAAGATGGGCCCTTTCCAGACCTGAGATGGGCCCTTTCCAGACCTGAGATGGGCCCTTTCCAGACCTGAGATGGGCCCTTTCTGAGCCTAAGATGGGCCCTCTCCGGATCTGAGATGGGCCCTTCCCGGGCCTAAGAGCAGATATGGGTTTTTGCCGGACCTGAGATGCAATGGGGCTGTTCCAGCGCCCTCATCCGGATTAGGTGGAGGCCTTATTTTCTCCACCGGCCGTTCCCGCGCCTCAACTAAAATCGGTTGAGCCTCCACCAACCTCAACCGGATGAGCAAAATCTCAACCGCTCGGCGAGCGGATGAGATCGGGCAAAGTCGGATTACGGCAGCTATGGCGCACCAGTGACAAACTTTTGTAAACATTTTTCGGCGCCATTCGCGAAGAGCATTGTGGACAGCATTTGCATGGATTCCATTGTTATTTAGATCTATGTTAAACGCACGGTGGATAAAAGTACCTCAACAAATTTCTGGCACGCACGGTAAAACGCAAAACTGCGAGGAATAAAATAATGTATATGTAAATGGCGGCCGCACACTGCGGCATTTTGCGCGCGATATCGCGGAATAAAGCTGGTCCGGACGAGCTTTTTCTGTGCTAAACACTGTGCTAAACCGCAGAATGTCGCAGTGATATCGCTTGCCGAATGGCCCAGTGTGCCGCTCGCATTACAGCGGAGACCGTGACCGTGATTTCGAACCCAAACAAATGATGGCCAACAGCTGATAATTCCACCGAGTCTCTACCGCTCGTTCCCGCGCGCCGCTCCACCGCACCTCCACCGGGCACGCCTCAACCTATTCCGGGTGAGGGCAGGTGAGGGCGCTGGAACAGCCCCTATGATTGTCAGTCTGCCCAAGGCGAGTCGTGAAACCGAAGACAGCTTTGCGATACAAAGCACTGAAATTATAAATTCGCTGATTTACAAACATGTTGGAGGCACTACAAAAACGGTCATACCCAAAAAACATTCTGGCAGCATTGTTGAAGCAAACAATAAATTTTCTTAACACAGTTGCATGATAAGAGTGCCACAGATGTACATTACAAATATTAGAACAATACGCACTATACAAATATTTGTTAACAGAAACTGAACACATGGAAAACTTTCTAATCAGGGAGTTGGCCCGACAACATAAGAGGCGATACTGGTGGCGCAACTCCAGATCATCAGCTTTTGAAGGAGTGTTCGAAATATTAAAACCAAGGTATTTATAACTTGCAACATACAACAGTACACTACCGCATAACATAATATCAGGTAGGACCATATTCTTAAACAGGTTCGGAAGTAATGCCAAGCAAACGGGTTTCTTCGTATTAAATAATATATCATGATTTTCTGCATACTCTGCACATATATCAATCATTTTTTGCAAGCCTTGTGGCGTCGGTGAAAGTAACATCATATCGTCTGCATAACAAAGATGGTTAACACTACCCAAATATCGGCATCCTACCCCACTCATATCTAATTGTTCTGAGAGACCATCAGTGTAAACGTTGAACAAATAGGGGGATAATATTCCCCCCTGTCTGACTCCATTCTTCACAGAAAATCCTCCCGTGAGATGGTCACCCCACAGCACATGAAATTTCTGCGATTCGTACCATGTTGCAAGCAGCCGTACAATGTCAATATTCATACCTCTACGTAAAAGCTTGTTAAACAATGTCCAGTGATTTACCCTATCGAATGCCTTCCGAGCATCCAAGAAACAGACAAAAACAGGACTTCTGTTTCGCAGATAATGGTCTACAATTTCCTTAAAAACATACACGGCCATATCAGTTGAATGTTTCTCCTTAAATCCAAATTGATGATCACCAGTAACTAGATAAGATTTACAGCGAATCAAGATCACTCTTTCCAGGATCTTTGAGCTCACAGTTGCCAGGGCAATAGGCCTATAATTGTCTTTATCGGACACATTACCAGTCTTATCCTTAACATTGGGACTCAGGATCACCTTTGAAAAAGAAGGAGGCAAGAAAGTATGATTTAACATCATCGAAAAACACAGTGAAAGGTGAGTAGCACAAGGAACACCAGCAAATTTAAAATGTTCTGCACACAGCTCATCACACCCAGACGAGCGACCAGAGGACAATTCGTAGATTGATTTCAGAACCTCAGGTACAGCAATTGGTGCAGTCCTTGAGTCAGAAACATTCAGCTGTCTTAGCACATCATCTCTGGAGCTATCATCATGCACGCTATTCAGAATATCAGAAAAATGATCTTTCCACATATTTGCAATATTTGCCTCACCACTGAGACCTGACACAGGAGCGAGAGGAGGAGTACTGTTAAGCCTCCGGACCTCTTTCCAAAAAGTAGTCATATTACGCGGATTATTTACAAACGTATCTGCCAGTACCTTAGCTCTCAGATCTTTCTCATTTCTTAAACAAAAACGGAGGGCATATTTAAACTGTGATTTCGCAATGCACAGCTGACTGTAGATATAGTCCTGACGAGGTTTACCTACCAACGCCCAGAGAGAGTAAAGATCACCGTAGAGTATATGCTTGTCATCCCACGAACTCAGTCCACCCTGGGATGATACGTTTACCACGAGCGTGTTTCCTGTTAGAAATATAGGAGCGAGAGGCATTCCTAAGACATTTTATAATCTTTTCATAGTATGCACTGATAGCAGTGTTATGCACCTGACAGGCACGAGTATGACAGTACAAAACACCATATGGGACATCGATATTGGAAAGCTCTTCTTTAACAAACTTGGCATACTCATTTATGCTAGAATTATCGACTGATGTTCAGTCAACTACCCATCTAGAATCACTCTCGGTCACTTTCTCCGGACAACTATGGAATGTAAAAGGCCGCCAGGGCCTTCTAAAGACCGACAGGGCCTTCTAAAGGCCGGCAGGGCCATATAAAGGCCGGTAGAGAGCCCTCTATAGATTGGCTGGGCACTCTGCATATCGACAAGGCCCCTAAAGGCTGGAAGAGGGTATTTTAGAGGTCGGCAGGGCCCTTTAAATGCGGTAGAGGCCCTCTGCAAATTGACAGGGCGATCTACAGATCGGCAGGGCCCTCTAAAGGCCGGCTAAAGGTCGACAGGGCCCTCTAGAAGCTGGAAGGGGCCTCACAGGTCGGAAGGGCCCTCACAGGCCGGAAGGGCCCTCTAAAGGCCGCCAGGGCCCTCTAAAGGCCGCCAGGGCCCTCTACAGGTCGACAGGGGCCTCTAAATGCCGGCAGAGGCCCTCTACAGATTGGCAGGTCCATCTACAGATAGACAGGGCCCTATAAAGGCCGGCAGAGGACCCTCTCCAGATCGGCAGGGACCTTCTACAGATTGGCAGGGTCCTATAAATGCCGGTAGAAGGCCCTCTACAACCGACAGGGGCCCTCTAAATACCGGCAGGGGCCATCTGCAGATCGGCAGGGCCGTTTAAAAGCTGGTAGAGGGCCCTCTCCACACTGTCTGGGCCCTTTTGTACGCATTTACATATGCATGCCTTTAACAGACAAGCAAGTGCTGTTATTTATTCGTGTTACAATTTGTTTAGGTTGGTGGGCGTTCTTTTATGCGACGTAAGGCGTTTCGCGGGCGCCTGACACCATCCAGAACAATGGGGCCTTCGGCCCCAGGGGGCCCTCGCTCAGTCACCAGAAGGGCCTGCCTGGCATCCAAGGGGGGGGGGGGGGGGGGGGGGGGAACCCCTTGCCCCTCCCCCCTCCTTGCCTACGCCCTTGCAGGGGACCCCTGACCTTTGACCTCCAGAGGGCCTCTCTGGCTTCCAGAGGGCCCCTCTGGCCTTCGGTGGCCTTTCTGACCTCCAAAGGACCCCTTCTGAACCCCAGGAGCCCACCTCTGACCTCCCCTCTGACTTCCTGATGGGGCCTCTTTGAAGCATGGAGGAGACTCCTTAAATGACAGGAGGGGCAACAAGATATGTTTGCCCCCCCCCCCCCCCCGCCCGACGACAGGGAAGGGGGACTGACCCTCCTGACCCCCCGGTGGCGCCGCCACTGGTCTGAGGGGCCCTATGTCCTCTATGTGACATCCTTGCAGTGCAGATCCTTGTAGGCTGACTCGTTTGTTAATTCAGACTGTTGTAGGTCCCAGGGTAGATTCCTACAATATTTGCCGGGTATGCTATCCAGAATAGGTATTAGTGGCATAGAACCTCAGACATTACGGCGCCCTAAAACCCAACCCCGTATCACCACCACCACTACACCCTGAATAAGTAGTTGAAATCGTGTTAGCGAAGCTAAAATATGTAGGGGGCCCTGTGTCCATAGGGACACCATGTATGCGCCAGGGGGCACATATCACTGACCGCGGGTACTACCTTGTCGACATCCTGGATACGTCTTTGCCCATCTTAGGCTCTGAATTGGGCCATCTCAGGTTTTGAAAGGGTCCATCGTGAACTCAGAAAGGGCCCATCTTAGGCTCAGAATGGGCCGGTCTCAGGTTTTGAAAGGGTCCATCGTGAGTTCAGAAAGGGCCCGTCTCAGGTCTGAAAAGGGCCAATTTTAGGCTTTGAAAGTGAGCAGCCTTTATTTTTATATTTTTGTTTACCTTTTCGACCTTTCGGGATATCGAAAAAGGTCAGCTTGCAGTTTGTATTGTTCCTATATTCCCTTACATTGAAAAAACTATTGTCAATTGCCAGCTGTACCCAGGTCGTTGCCGATCATTTTTGTTGAGTGTGTGGGGTGGGGGGGGGAGGGTATGCTGAAATAACGAAACGAATGTACCCAGTTTTTTATTCGTGTATTTAAGCCTTTGCAGCATTTTTAATGTGGATTTTCATGTTATAGTAGGTATTTGTTATTTGGCGCCGTTTTTACAGGTTTTCCTGATAAACCCCAGAAACATCGGCCTTATAGAAAATAAGAAGCTAAACATGCTATTAATTCAATTCAC
>JAXIVJ010006687.1:62500-65341 GCA_036785665.1 Chirona hameri | reverse complement strand
TATCGCCCAAAGTTACCGTCCGATCGCGACAAATTGGTCTCAAACGATTGCTTGTGCCCAGTTCCAAGACGACAAGAATGTTAATAGTAGTGCCCCGTGACCTTCAATGGTCAAATTCAGGGTCAAAGGACGGGAACGCTGTAGCGCCAAAGTTACCGTCCAATCGTGACACAAATGGTCTCAAATGATTCCCCGTGCTCATTTTTCAGAATGACAAACATTCTTAGAGTTCTGCCCGTGACCTTAAAGTTAGCGCCCACAGTTGGGCGCTACGGCGTTCCCCGTTCTTTGACCTTGAAGGTCACGGGGAACAACTCTAAGATGCTTGTAAATCCTGGAAATGAGCACGGGGCATCGTTTGAGACAATTGTGTTGGAATCGGACGCAAACTTTGGGCGTTGCAGCGTCACCCCGTGCTTTGACATTGAATTTGACCTTGAAGGGACATCTGAAAGGTCAAAATGGACCTGCTTTTGGGGAAACAGGAGGTCGATTTGACCTTTGAAACCAAATGTCGTAAAAATCGGTGACCGACGCTGAAAAGTTTTATGAATCCCCTCCGATTTGCGCGACCCAATAAGAACGACTCAACTGTCGTAACACAAGATTTTGCTCCTTGTTTATCCACGTATGGAACTTAATTTCCCGATGTTGCGACAATATATTTTTTTGCTTCTCCGGGCTACATGTAGTGAGCCCGGAGAAGACAAAAAATATGTGATTCTTGTGAATTATGTGAACCTACGTATACGAACCTACGTGAACCTACGTATCCGCAGTCGACCTTCCAATCACGCCACTATACTTTCAAAAGGGTCCCGCGCCTCCCTGGGGTATTCAGCCGAACGCGCCCAGCGGGGGGAGTGGGGCATATCTGCCCCCTCGTTATCTTCCGAACCAATAACCGCAGCGAGACGTGCAAGGGGCAATCGAAAGCTCTCAATGAGACACATCTAAAGCATACGTGCAATGTTCGAAACAAGGTCACATATGTCAGGTAACGGTCAGGTGAAATGTCCAAATCGAGGTATTTGGGTTGATTTGCTATACTTTCCATTTCAAGCCTTATATTGCGACTATTATGGCACACAGTGCTATCAGAGGCATAACACATCTTCCGCATAAGAAAATTAGATTGTAAGCAAAGGTCAAGGGCAGGTCAGAAGAGATATCACTATTGGCAAAGGTCTACGAAAGTCAAGCGACACATGTTTTATGGGTTATTATTACACGTATAATTTGATAGAAGTAGGAATTTTCACGCCCGACCCCATACAATGGCCCTTAGGTGAAGTTCAGTCAAGGTCAGGTTGCATAAGGCCAAAAATTGTCATTGGTTAACGTAATAAAAAAATATTAATGTTTCCAGACCAGTTCTGCCTAATAAATACAGTGACCATTTATTTTCCTGTATCTGGTAATTAAAAGCCATAAAATGCAATTTACAAAATACGTCAAGAGTTAATCATACTTGGGAGCCATAAGTCAGTTAAAAATAAATATTTTACTTTGAAATTTGGTGCGGGTATCGTTCATACATGGATATCCAATGTATATTCCGTTTTTTATATCTTTGAACATTTAGATTTTGTTGAATTTTCCTAAACAAATACGTTTTTTTTAGGTAACAAAAATGCAAATCCGAGATAGCCATTTTGAAGAGAATGCCATTTTCTTTCATTTGACGTTTCTTGCAATTTGCTTTACAACTCGATTTTCTACGTTCTTTCTCAAATATTTATCGTTTTTTCCACCAAAAATGGCATGACCTTGACGTCACTAAAACGTCATTTATCTCCCTAACTACTTCACCAAATTTAATGATATCAACATGTTGAGAGAAGACGTAGAATGGATGCAACACAAGAATAAGTTATGACACGTTTCACGTCGATATCCATCATAGTTTTTCAAGTTATTGAGAAAATCCGGGAGAGGGGTAGATTCTGCCCCCCCCGGGCGCGGGTAAGAAAGAGGCATATTTGGGCCGTTTAATTTACATATTGGCGCCCCTCTGGACCATTGCCGCCCCTGTCACCGATGAAATATGCTGCCCTCTGGGGCCTGAAGCCCCTAGCCTAAGCAAATCCTTGATCCGCCAGTGAGCTGTTACGTTTACTAGATGATTTTCTAGAATACATCCAATAGCAAACTAATTTAAAGACAACTACTTCCCAAATTCAAGGTCATTTGGTGCTGCTATTCCAAACGCGTTCAGCCAATTTGAGCCCACTTGGCTTGTTTCGGCGGACTCCGCGTCAATTCCCAGCCGCCCCGCTCGGCGTTTGGCGTCGTTCCAGGCTCCAGCAGGTCCCTGGAACGTTCCAGGGTGTGTCGAGTGGAGCAGGCGGCCTGCCAGCCGGCCCCGCCGGCTCCTCCTCCCACCGTCCGTCCTACTTTAACCGACTCTCGACGCACCGGCCTGCACCTCCGCCTCCCTCTCTTCCCATACAAACACGGGCCAGACTCCGAATACAGCGTCACTGACGCAGGGGGCTGAAGGCAAGAGTGGCGACGAGCCCTGCCAGCTCTTACGACAGCTGCAGCTTTCGTTACATTGTCAGGTAGTGCCCGCAATGGGCACCACCACCAAATCCGAAGAGCTTTCATACCAAATAAGATGGTCAAGATCAAATGGTGTTCTGCAAACAATCGGATCGCAGTTGGAGTGCCAATTTGTTATAACTGTATGTTATTAACCCTGTCCCTATTTGTAACAGGCTCCTGGCTACCCCTATTTGTAACAGGGGGGGGGGGCGGATTCCGCCCCCCCCGGAGATCTCGAGATCTACCCGTCCGATTTTCAAAAATGAAACGGTGTTTGGTTCCCCTCAACATGAT
>JAXIVJ010006687.1:10000-57500 GCA_036785665.1 Chirona hameri | reverse complement strand
ACCTTCGGAAGTCGGGCCCGCGAGCCGGCATTGTCGTACCTTCGGAAGTCGGGCCCGCGAGCCGGCATTGTCGTACCGTGTGGCATGGTTTATTACGCTGTCCTGCCAGTCTTATTTACTACGTGGTAAATGTCTACTACGGCGTAACAAGGCTACGTACTACGTAGCCTTATCGACTTCGTACGTAGTTATGGTTTAACTTTAATTGCCCGATATGTAACATTCTTTTGAACTCTGAAGCTTCATCAAGGCTAAAAGCGCTATATGCGTAACAAATTAAGTATCTGACGTTATTATTTCCTCAAAACTCAAAAGACATCCTCAATTGCTTAGCTTTGTGTAGATTCAAAATAAAATGCCTATTAATTCTTAGAAATGATATCCAACTGAAAATAATAACTTCTTATTGACAGTTGAATTGATGCAAACGTTTAACTAAAACGTTTCCTTAAACGGTTTAAGACTGTCTATACATATCCCTAATAATAATTCAGAATGCGATGCCCGGTCACTGACATTAAATTGATATAATTAAATGCCTTTGGTACATGTTAAGCTAAATGAACAAGCTTTTAACTCAATACACTATTAAAGGAAATAGTTCAACTTGGAAATTTTTCCCAAACACGATTTGATTATATTTTTGTAATACAATTTCATTTTATATTGTCAAAAATGGTCTTATATCGCGCCGATTCAGGACAGAAAGCCGTACATTATTATTGTTTATCAAAACTATATGCATTCTCTCTCTGAGTCAGAGTCCTGACGTCACGCGAATTTAAAAAATGGTTCAGCCAATCAGATTCGAAAGTAGTCGCGTACGGCTAGACTCTCATTAAAGATGTGCCAACCGGCGGCCGGCGGTTCTCTTGCTAGTACCAGCTGCAAGCTGATTGGCTGATCGTACAGCCTCTGCCCGGGCTAAATCCAGCACCACATTCTTTCGCCAGCACCGCATTCCTTCGCCAAAAAATCAAATATATTCGGCTGGAGAGTCTTTTCAGTCAAGAAAACTTGCAGATATGGGTTTCCCAACCCGGGCTACAAAACTGCTATCTCAGTTTAAACTAATGTTGAAGGTGAACTATTTCCTTTAAACGGTAAATTAGTAGCGTTATGCAAACGGTTAAAGCAAAATTCAACATAAGGAATCCTGTAAATGTCGGGTTATACTAAATCGCTGTTGAAATCGCTGCATAGATAAATATACTGATATAAATGTTCACACAATGTATTGACAAGGATACGTTTACTAGAAGTCGAATGAAATTGGAAATTACGGTCTGCCGTCCAGGACAATGAAAACAAAATACTTGATTTTGGTACCAAGATCTGTTCTTTACGTATTTTGTGTCCGAATGCGCTGTTATGAAGTACGGTTGGAAAGAAATACAGACTTATCGTGCACTTCTAAAAGGAGTACTTAACCCGTATTAGTAGGTAAAGTAACCTTCTAACCCGTATTAGTAGGTAAAGTACTTATATACCGGGGTATTCTTCACATATCTGATCTCGAGCAACTGGGAGGATCAACTGGGATTTACCATCTCGTAGCTCCAGATCCACGGAACAGATTGTCAAATTTAGACGGCATTCGATAGCCATTTGACGGGAAATTCGTTTTGCTGACGTAATATGAAGTCTCACTGTCGCCAATTACGAAATTAGATTACCAGACCACCTATACAATGATACGAATTTTACATTTGACATTTCCGAGTCACTTGAGCCTTCTGTAAACTTTGACAAGGTCAGTCATTACAGCTGTCAGGTTAAACTGCCGTTACGGACATTTCTTTCCATGTCAACGGGCTCGATTCGTGGATTTAATTATAATCGAATAGGTATATTCGTGAATCATCTGTTTGTATGTCTTTCAGCTTAACGATTTAATCCTACAAATCATTCAAAAAGCCGAATCGAGCCAAGTGTATATGGCACGCGATTCCGGTTTTATCAATTGAATCTATCTTCAAAAATGTTCATATTTTATTCAACATATTTAAATAACACCCAGTGAAGCATTTATATGATAATATTTTGAATATAGGCCTCCTAAAATCCCGTCCCAGTCCAGTCCACCATTCTGGAAGTCGGGTGTGACACATCAACAATACTTCGAATGCCAAAATGAATTGGGCATTGGTGCCGAGATCTCTTTGGAAATTGTTGAAAACTCTTATATGCGAGTATGTAACGCAAGCAACAGTTATAAATATGCCTATCATAGATCTGGATCTCAGAAATGAACCGCATCTTTGCCAAACAGTTCTATCATTCGCGTTACCGAACTTCCGCTTAGGCGCACTGTTTCAACACTACTCGCGTCTCGCTCCTCGAACTACTCCGTCATCGCTGCAGCCGTTACAGCTGCTTTCTGGACGACAGTCATTACCCCCTATCCTTCCATACCCTGGCGGCCGGCACCCCTCCCCCTCCATACCCCAGCGGCCGGCACCCCCTTCCCTTCCATACCCCGGCGGCCGGCAACCCCTCCCCCTCCATACCCCAGCGGCCGGCACCCCCTCCCCTTCCATACCCCAGCGGCCGGCACCCCTCCCCCTCCATACCCCGTCGGCGGGCACCCCTCCCCCTCACAAACACAGCCCAGCCGCCGCCGGCGGCGGCGGCGTCTTAGTTTTCGCGCGCGCGAGCTGCGCCGCCCGATTTGGTGCCGCCGCCGCCGCCGCCGCCGCCGTCGCCGCCGCCGCCGCCGCAGCTGCAGCAGTCCCCAGTGCGCGGCGCGGTCCCGTGCGGGGGCGGCGCGCCCATACGCTATGAATAGCTGACCTCTGTCTGCCCGCCGGGTGCGCCGGCCGTGTGTTTGGATCGCTCCAGGCGCCGATACAAGCCGGCCGGCCCCACCCCCGACCCTGGCCGGCTGCTCACTGGCAATGCACAGAGAGGCTGGTCAGGCACGGGGAGGCTGGTCAGGCACAGAGAGTCTGATCAGGCACGGGGAGGCTGATCAGGCACAGAGTGGCTGATCAGGCACGGGGAGGCTGATCAGGTACGGGGAGGCTGATCAGGCACGGGGAGGCTGATCAGGCACGGGGAGGCTGGTCAGGCCAGGGTAGCGACTGGTCAGGCCGGGGTAGCGACTGATCAGGCCAGGGTAGCGGCTGGTCAGGCCGGGGTAGCGACTGGTCAGGCCAGGGTAGCGGCTGGTCAGGCCAGGGTGGCGGCTGGTCAGGCCAGGGTAGCGGCTGGTCAGGCCAGGGTAGCGACTGGTCAGGCCAGGGTAGCGGCTGGTCAGGCCGGGGTAGCGGCTGGTCAGGCCAGGGTAGCGACTGGTCAGGCCAGGGTATCGGCTGGTCAGGCCGGGGTAGCGACTGGTCAGGCCAGGGTAGCGGCTGGTCAGGCCAGGGTGGCGGCTGGTCAGGCCAGGGTAGCGGCTGGTCAGGCCAGGGTAGCGACTGGTCAGGCCAGGGTAGCGGCTGGTCAGGCCGGGGTAGCGGCTGGTCAGGCCAGGGTAGCGACTGGTCAGGCCAGGGTAGCGGCTGGTCAGGCCGGGGTAGCGACTGGTCAGGCCAGGGTAGCGGCTGGTCAGGCCGGGGTAGCGGCTGGTCAGGCCAGGGTAGCGACTGGTCAGGCCAGGGTAGCGGCTGGTCAGGCCAGGGTAGCGGCTGGTCAGGCCAGGGTGGCGGCTGGTCAGGCCAGGGTAGCGACTGGTCAGGCCAGGGTAGCGGCTGGTCAGGCCGGGGTAGCGACTGGTCAGGCCAGGGTAGCGGCTGGTCAGGCCGGGGTAGCGGCTGGTCAGGCCAGGGTAGCGGCTGGTCAGGCCAGGGTAGCGACTGGTCAGGCCAGGGTAGCGGCTGGTCAGGCCGGGGTAGCGACTGGTCAGGCCAGGGTAGCGGCTGGTCAGGCCGGGGTAGCGACTGGTCAGGCCAGGGTAGCGACTGGTAGCGACTGGTAGCGACTGTCAGGCACAAGAGGATGGTGATCAGCAATGGGAGGGCTAGCTGGGATGGGTCCTTACATCGGTATTTTATCTGAGCTTAGATCGACTGAGAGAAACGAAAATAAAATATTTGCATCGTCAAGGGTTAAGCAAGTTCTGTTTACAGTCTGATCGGTGAAATGTCAGACACTTTGGAAGCTCAGAAGCCTCGAATTGTTTTGGCAGGCATTCTTCCCTTGACTGTGATCTTCGTGGCATGCGATAAACATGGAAAAGGCGAAGTATATTTGTGTTCAAGCTTCAAATTAACTGACGACAGATGTTAATCAAAGCAAAAATACCCACCACTCATCGCTATCGGGAGACCCATAGTAAGTAACATCAGTCAATCACTTGATGGGTAATGGCTACCATTAATTTGAACACCTATAGCGGAAGGCATTCTGTTGTGGAATCTGACGAAATGGGTACACACTTAAAAAGCTTTTTAAATTAACTGGGGATTTAGTTATAAAATACTATCAAAACAGAACGTATCAGTCACGTTGGCAGTTCCCAAATCATTTTCTGCATCGATTAAGGAGACGATCCACAACATCATTTTTCTCGGTATTTTGGTCGCCGACTGCTTACGTCACTCTGATGTAACTGCCTGTTGTGTTTGACAGGGGAGTGACCGCGTCGCTTCCGCCCGGAGCTTAGGCAGCTGCCCTCAGACACTCGCTCAGCACCGGGAAGCCATCAGCCGTCAGTCGGGTCACATGGGACAGAAATGGCGCGCAAAGAGACTCGCTCCGCACCGGGAAGCCATCAGCCGTCAGTCGGGTCACTTGGGACAGAAATGGCGCGCAAAGAGACTCGCTCCGCACCGGGAAGCCATCAGCCGTCAGCCGGGTCACATGGGACAGAAATGGCGCGCAAAGAGACTCGCTCAGCACTGGGAAGCCATCAGCCGTCAGCAGGGTCACATGGGACAGAAATGGCGCGCAAAGAGACTCGCTCAGCACCGGGAAGCCATCAGCCGTCAGCAGGGTCACATGGGACAGAAATGGCGCGCAAAGACACTCGCTCCGCACCGGGAAGCCATCAGCCGTCAGTCGGGTCACATGGGACAGAAATGGCGCGCAAAGAGACTCGCTCAGCACCGGGAAGCCATCAGCCGTCAGTCAGCCGGGTCACTTGGGACACAAATGGCGCGCAAAATGATACGAAAATACTCATAATGACTGTTTTGACAGGGAAGGACTTCAGTAGTCGAATGTTTGTTCGCCAGCTATATGTCACACCAGTGAAGCTACTCTTCTAAAGAAAAGTGGGAGCCCAGGTATTTCCTCTGGTGTCCGTAATTCTCAGAGGCTTTCTGGGGCGGGTGATATAGTGCCCCTATTCTAAATCTCTCCTGCCACCCGCAAAGACGGCGTGCCGTTTCAACCTTTGTCGTCTGTACGTACATTTAACGACACTTCTTGCGGATAAATGTATAACATATTTATGATATATTCAAATATATTGTCGATATCTTCTCCGCGAATCGTACACATTTCGACACCATCGCATGTCGCCTCTTTTGCTTGATAATGCTGTAAAAAATCGGCTGGAAGCAATACAGATATGATCGACGCTGGCACCACCAAGCGCAGAAAGTCGCGATGTTAGGCCGGACGAATCGGGACGGAATGGGACGGAATGTGACGGAATGGGACGGAATGGGACGGAAGGGACAGGATGGGACGGAATGTGACGGAATGTGACAGGATAGGACGGAAAGGGATGGGATGAGACGGAAAGGGACAGGATGGGACGGAAAGGGACGGGACGGGACGGAATGGGACATAATGGGACGAAATGGGACGGAATGGGACAGGATGGGACATGATGGGACAGGATGGGACAGGATGGGACGGAAAGGGACGAGACGGGACGAGACGGGACGGGACGGGACGGAATGGGACGAAATGGGACGAATTGGGACGGAATGGGACAGGATGGGACGGATTGGGACGGAATGGGACAGGATGGGACGGATTGGGACGGAATAGGACAGGATGGGACATGATGGGACGGAAAGGGACAGTATGGGACGGGAAGGGGTGGATTGAGACGTTGTAGGACGGGATAGAACGGGATGGGACGGAACTGGACAACATATAACGATGTCGAACGGGATAGCCGTCGGTATGAGACGGCGGCGGCGGCGTGACAACACGAGAGGAGCGCGGGATGGAGAAGACATCAGTGCCGGCGGCGCGTTAGCCGGGGGGACACTACCAATACCGCCCCGGACCAGCTCGAGCCGACCGGCTGGCAATTGGTGAGACGGTGGCGACTCACTGCTCACACGATCCAGGTCATGGCCCATGGCCAGGCTTGCGTTACTCCGACGAGAAGAAGGAAAAAAAAACGACACCCGGGGGAACGGCATACGGCGGAATTTAAGCGAGCCAAGACTCGCTTAAAAATTTAATTTAATTTAATTTATTTTAGCGAGCTCGGAATTTAAGCGAGCTCCATTAAAGGGACTGTCCCACCTTTGTGAAAGTTGGCGAATCACACTTAATTTTATATCTACATGTCAGGCGACGTCAGCTGAACATGTTCGTGCATTTTTTCCCCGATAAAATTGCTATCTTGGAAGATATTCAACTTCTAGTTTTGAGCGGAAAGTTGGGTTGGTGACGTCATATCTTTTTTTAAAAATAACATGGACATCCTTTGTGCTGCCAAATGTATGGCACATTTTTTTCCCGACATCTATTGCGCAGAAAAGGCAAACCACCCGGTGTCTAGATTGGCTGAGATTGCGAACCACCCGGGGATCGATAAATGAAAGACGAAAATATTCCAAGTCGACCAAAAAAACAACCTTAAAACATACCTTAAAACAAGTCGACCATCATTACCAGTTGCGTAAAGAGAGACGACGCTGTCGGTTTAGAGGCCCTATTCAAATACACATGGGCCTTTTTTACAGATGTAAAAATCAAACTCGAATATCTTTTTTATTAGATCATTGTGGTTGTTTTAACTGCTACCATACTTAATTTCAATGCCAAGCCATCAAAATGGCTATCTCAACTCAAATTTAATGTTAAGGTGGGATAGTCCCTTTAAGAAGTCAAGTCACGCAGTAACTTAACTGAGCCAGCGCTAATCATGAAAAGGGCCAGCTAGCGAAATATCTTAACTTTCGCCCGTGCAGCGTCCGATCAGTGCGTGACCGTGCAGGGGGGTTGGTACGATCCCCTAGCGTTTCGCCCCTAATTGGGCTGGAGCTTCGATTAAAAACGAGCGTGTTGATTGTCACGAGAGGAAGCCATTGATACTCGATTTTAAGGTCATAGGTCATTAGGTGACCTCTGAGGTCATGCCAATGACCCAAAATTCAACAAAATTGTAAATGCGTATACATTGAATTTAATCGAGCTAGAATCGCGAATGAGCATACAATTATGATAAATGGGTGCCAAATTTGAAATCAGCGTCACAAAATGTCTTAGAAACTGCCAAATTCCAAAAAGGTCATGTCAGGTCATTTGAGGTCAGTGACCTCGGTTGACCTGTTGGGGTGCATGACCCCAGTGGAAATATAATTGTGTCAAATGGATCCCATATTTGAAATCAGCGTCACAAAATGTCCTAGAAACTGCCAGAAGCCAAACAAGTCATATGAGGTCATCGGAGGTCAGTGACATCGGTTGACCCCTGAGAAGGTCAATCGAGGTCACAATCTCAATGGAAACCACAACTGTCACCTGTAAACACCTGTGCATATGCTCCTGAACAACAAACACTATGCAACTGTACAAGTTACAAGGATCAATTCTACGGGACGCCAATTAAGCGCCTGACATGACCTTGAAAAACAGATCAAAGCCAAAGGTCACGGGTCATGTGACCTACAACTAACATTTTTCCTTCAGAATATGTGTCAAATTGTTCACAAGTAGGGTACTGGAAGTTTCATCGCAATCGGTTGATATTTACGAGAGTTATTCCCCAAAACCGAGGGGGGGGGGGCATCAATCCCCCTGCACTGGCGAGGGTTAAAGGAAATAGTTTATCCTTAACATGGGGTTTTGAACTGAGATAGCAGATTTGTAGAGCAGATCGAAAAACGGGTTGTGGTGAAATAATTACCTCGCTACGCTAAGTAATTTCGACACGGGACTAGTGGGCCCCTTTTAGAAGAAGAAGTTTCGGGCGCCCGAAACTTGTTTCGGGTCCTCACGGTTGTTTACGTTTGGTTTGGTTTGGTTTGTGGACCAAGCACCGTATCCTCTTGGAACCAAGGTGCTAATTGGAACTCTCACCCTGTTCCGAGGGGTATGGGGAGCCGGGCAGACTTTTTCAGAGGCCCGCCGAGGGATACGGTTGTTTACGTTGCAAGCAGCCTGCGCATATATGCCTATTGTCCGCCGTTATTGTGTAAAATAGTTTCCATATCCAAGCTACCATATGCATGACGTCATAATTGTCATGAAGTTTTTATGGACATGATGGAGAAAAGAGAAACATGGCCATTTTTTCGACGAATATCCATTTATCGTCCAAACAAATGCCATATTCGGTTTTTTCAGCTCGAAATAGCCCGTATAGCCAAATTTCAAAGACAACTTTCAAGGTGACCTATTCAGTGGCGCTGTCTTCAGTGAACAGTCTCTGTCTATGCAGGTCAGAGCACGTCACACTTCCCCGATTGAGCGCTGATCGCGGCCGAGTTAGTGGTAGAGGCAGGCAAGTCGCAGTTATAGTCTAGCTACAAGCCGCTAGTTTCATCCGGACAATTCACTATCGGCAAAATCGTTCTTGAAAAAGCGAGCTGCTGAAAAATCGATGTCTGACCCGACTGTATTTGTTTGCAGTCCACCGGAAAGCGCGATCCTCAGCTGGAGTCTGACGTGAAGGAGTGGATCGAGGCGGTCACCGGGGAGAAGTGGTGCGCCGGCGAATACACCCACATCCTCAAGTGAGACCAACACGATACTCACCGCGGACACACTGCCTGCACAGGGAGGGCATGTTGGAGACAGCCGTTAATAACTGCCGGCACAGGGGACAGCCGTTACAAGCACAGAGGTCTGCTGTAAAATCCGTGTATAAAGACACTTCCATTCACTAGAGTGGGGAGGGCAATATCCGTATTTAAAACGATTCAAATTTCACTTTCCCCATACCATAGGGATATTCACAATACAAAAACAGTAGGCCCCGTGCCTTCTGGCCCTGTCCACTCGTAAAAATCTACGCTGGCACACACGCATCTAACGTTGAAATTAAATGAATACACGAGATGTTGCATGCTACACAGACTGACTAATGGATGAGTTTAGTTTAGCTTTACCGATGACTGCTTACCATTTCTATCACTGTCGGTAGACGTTGAGGTTGAGCTCAGTTGACGTTGCTGTTGCTGGCGTTGACACTGGCTATGGACCACTGCTGGCGCTGCTGACATTGCTGGCGTTGCTGACGGCTGTTGCAGGGATGGCCAGGTGCTCTGCAAGCTGATCAACAAGCTGCAGCCGGGCAGCATAAAAAAGATCAACACCACCGGCGCCTCCTTCAAGATGATGGAGAACATCAACAAGTAAGCCGCCATACCGTTATATTTCGAAACTCGGCATTGCCGGCCTGAAGAGTGGCATCACCAACTCTCAGGCCTACACATTGACCTACACAGTACACACGCACAAAATGGAATTGTAAAACGCACATCCATACAACAAACATAATAAAGGTCATATTCGTGCGTATATCAGTTAGCCCGACCTACACCACAGGCTAACTGCGACTAACAGTCTGCATTCCGAAACATTCAACGACTGCAGTTTCAACTTATTACACTTGTCACATTGCGTCAAATCGCGCAAAAAGAACCTAGCACCGAACCAATGTAAAGGGCCGAAAACCACGTACGCAGCACGCCGCACCACAGGCGCTGACTGTGTCTTTCTCCTTCTCGTGCAGCTTCCAGAAGGCCATGTGTAAGTATGGCTGCACAGACGTCGACCTGTTCCAGACGGCCGACCTGTTCGAGGGCAAGGACATTGCCGCCGTCACAAACTCCATCTTCGCGCTCGGCCGCCAGGTGATAATGCAGCGCCACCGTCGGCGGCGGTGTCGTGGCCGGTTGATGCGATGTCGTGAACATATGTGATGCTTTGTTTTGGGTTGGTGAGAAATGTGGACTTTTTATCCCACATACATATGTTTTCCGATAATACTCGTCTCGTTTTTCTCTTATATCATGGACGTTATGCTTTTACCTCGTTGACATTTTATTTTCGATCAATATTGTGCGTTCTGTTGATGGCCCGAGTTACTTTTTTCGCTGCTGTGGCGATATTTTACTTCGTTTGTTGTCGTCCGCTGCCCTTTTTATGCCGCTTTGTCTCATTCGAGTCTGGCGACTCGAACCGCTTCGCCTGGCCTACGGACGGCTTGCGGAGCTGATCTTAACCGCCACACTCGTCCTGCTCGCTCTCCAGACTTACCTTCACCCAGAGTGGCCCGGCCCCTGGCTGGGACCCAAGCCCTCCGAGGCCAACGTGCGCACCTTCGACGAGGAGACGCTCGCAGCGGGCAAGACAGTTATCGGACTGCAGGCGGGCCACAACAAGGGAGCCTCTCAGGCCGGCCAGAACATGGGAGCCGGACGCAAGATCATCCTCGGAAAGTAGACGGCGTTCAGGTAGCAATCAGCCCCAACACTTCTTCTCTCCCTCCATCGGGGATGCTGCGAGCGACAGCCCACAGTGTTGTCTAAATATCCCAGCATCGGGAACGGCAATGTATCTGGAGCGGTGAACTAGCGGCCCGCCCCGGCTGACACCTGGTTCTGTGCCCGTTTCAGACTTTCATGCATCCCGAGTGGCCCGGCCCCTGGCTGGGACCCAAGCCTTCCGAGGTCAACGTGCGGGAGTTCGACGAGGAAACCCTGGCGGCGGGCAAGACGGTCATCGGTCTCCAGGCGGGGCAGAACAAGGGGGCCAGCCAGGCCGGCCAGAACATGGGCGCCGGTCGCAAGATCATCATCGGCAAGTAGGAGACAGACGGCGCGCCGCAACATCTTCATAACTACACGAGTACGCCCAGATCTATGTTGTGTACAATGCTTACTGTGAATAATTTTCGCGAAAAATGTGTCAAAAGTGAGTCGATTATGTGTACTGTATCATTTTAACTTCTGAAACGTCCGGATCAGAAATACAGTTGATATATGTTGTGGGTGTTTTACTGTCGACAACATAAACCACGAGTGGGGAGTGGGGACCATGACATATTCGCAGTGAAATACCCGACGACGTAATGGAAAGATTTCCGGATATTGAGTAAAGAACTCCGCAGAATCTTTACACAATGAACGGGCGCATACACAACAAAACGAAAATATTCATTCAGAAGTTTCGTACTCAAGCACTGTACAATTCTCAACAATGCAATGCTAGTCATTCACCGCTACGCTTAATCTGTTAAGGCCAATGCAGCCTCCAGCTGACCTGAACACAGTCATCACACGCAGTACGCACTGAACAGGCCAATACACTAAATGCGTACATTCCAAGTCAGAAAATGGGAAAACTATTCGCAACGCACGCATATCAACAAATGAGGATTGCTGGCTTCACAGCGACAAATCCACTCCAGTGGGGCGACATTGCCCCACACCACCACTCATTGTCCCCTGCTCCCGGCCGAGCTACCCCTCCCCCCACACACTCAGCCGGCCGGGACACTCATTGTCCCCTGCTCCCGGCCGAGGGCCTAGCTACCCCTCCCCCACACACTCAGCCGGCCGGGACACTCATTGTCCCCTGCTCCCGGCCGAGGGCCTAGCTACCCCTCCCCACACACTCAGCCGGCCGGGACACTCATTGTCCCCTGCTCCCGGCCGAGGGCCTAGCTACCCCTCCCCACACACTCAGCCGGCCGGGACACTCATTGTCCCCTGCTCCCGGCCGAGGGCCTAGCTACCCCTCCCCACACACTCAGCCGGCCGGTACACTCATTGCCCCCTGCTCCCGGCCGAGGGCCTAGCTACCCCTCCCCACACACTCAGCCGGCCGGGACACTCATTGTCCCCTGCTCCCGGCCGAGGCCCAAGCTACCCCTCCCCACACACTCAGCCGGCCGGGACACTCATTGTCCCCTGCTCCCGGCCGAGGGCCTAGCTACCCCTCCCCCACACTCAGCCGGCCGGGAGCACAGCTAATCGGGTACCTCCCCCCCCCGCTTCCCCACTGACCGGGAGCTAGCCCAGCTACCCGGCGTCCAGGCGGGCCTGCAGGTCGGTAAGGAGCGGCAGCAGCCGTCCGCCGTCTGCCGCCAGGCCGCCGCGGCCCTGCCGCAGCTCAGTCAGCTGGCGTAGGATACTGTCCAGGAGGTGGGCCTCGCGGGGCGGCAGGGGCGGCCCCGTACCGCCCGGCTGACCAGGCCTATCACAGAGTATCAGACGGGACTGGTCTGACCCGCCACAGTCCACAGGGCGGGACTGACCCGACCCGCCACCGTCCACCGGGCGGGACTGATCTGACCCATCACCAGCTACGGGGCGGGACTGATCTGACCCATCACCAGCTACAGGGTGGGCGGCCTCACCCCCAGACACTCTGGCTCTTTTCTCCTCTGCCGTCGGCCGGCCGTTAACCCTGCTCCCTGCCCTGGCCTCCTCCTGTGTCGCGGTGTTGCCGTCTGCCTCCGGTGCCGCCGCCGTCTCTGAGCTGGCTGCGGTCCGTCGCAGGGCCTCTGACAGGGAGGCGGCCTGCCGCGGCCGGCCGGCCAGCCGCTGCAGGTGCCCACTGACGGCCGCCTGCAGCCCGACCGGTGCCGACACCGCCGCAGAGATCAGCTGGCAGTGAGGCGTACACGACGCGAACGCCGCGAACGCGTCCAGCGCGCGCTGCCGCACCAGGCGACTGCCGTCCGTCAGCAGACTCCGGTACAACTCTGCAGACCGGGTGGAAGAGGTGTCAGAGATATGGACTGAGTTTCGTCAGCAGACTCCGGTACAACTCTGCAGACGGGGTGGAAGAGGTGTCAGAGATATGGACTGAGTTTCGTCAGCAGACTCCGGTACAACTCTGCAGACGGGGTGGAAGAGGTGTCAGAGATATAGTTTCGTCAGCAGACTCCGGTACAACTCTGCAGACGGGGTGGAAGAAGTGTCAGAGATATGGACTGAGTTTCGTCAGCAGACTCCGGTACAACTCTGCAGACGGGGTGGAAGAAGTGTCAGAGATATGGACTGAGTTTCGTCAGCAGACTCCGGTACAACTCTGCAGACGGGGTGGAAGAGGTGTCAGAGATATGGACTGAGTTTCGTCAGCAGACTCCGGTACAACTCTGCAGACGGGGTGGAAGAGGTGTCAGCTCAGATGTGGTATACAGGAGACGACAGAGTCATTAATTCACTTCAAACAGGTTGTCTCATGAGTGAGCAGCTGGAGATTGCACCTAATTAACCGGTAGAAAAAGGATTAGGATATACCCGCCTTTCTACGCAAAGGCATTACAATTTCTCCAAGAATTGTTAACGGCGACGATATTATAATAAGATTAAGTACTTCATCAACCACATTATACGTTGCACACGAAGACTCAATATTGCACGGGTTCGTAGCAAACCAAATTACAATAAGATGTGCAAAATTACCACTGTATCAACATTGAAGCGCACTAAGCAGTTGACACGTTGATTAAATACCTCTTTACGGTCTTCCAGCAAACATGAGATAAAGTAGAAACCCATGCGCAATAATATAGCACAATACGCAGTTTAAACAGTAGTTCAGACAGTACCACACCCTGCATTCTTACTTGGTATAAAGTGCGTGGGACTATTGGCACCCATTGAAGACTGGAACTGGCGACTTCTGATACCTCCCAGAAGGCTGATGACGCCAAGTTTCACCGGCACACTACACCCGGGCAGCCAGTCGGAGGCGAGGAATAGAGCCTGTAAAAACAGGTCAGGTCATACGCCGGCACACTGCACCCGGGCAGCCAACCCGTATCGTGGGCTGTCCAACCGATTTATCCCATATAACCTGTGGCTGACTTATGACTGACCTGCGACCTGACCTGTGTCGGCTGTGACCACCTGTGTCGGCTGCGACCTGACCTGTGTTAACTGTGACTGACCTGTGATTGGCTTTTGCCCCATGACCTGTGACTGACCTGTGACTAACCTGTGACCTGACCTGTGACCTGACCTGTGGCCTGACTGTGACCTGACCTCTGACTTGACCTGTGACCTGACCTCTGACCTGACCTCTGACCTGACCTCTGACCTGACCTGTGACCTGACATGTGACCTGACCTGTGACCTGACCTGTGACCTGACATGTGACCTGACCTGTGACCTGACCTGTGACCTGACCTGTGACCTGACCTGTGACCTGACCTGTGACCTGACCTCTGACCTGACATGTGACCTGACATGTGACCTGACATGTGACCTGACCTGTGACCTGACCTGTGACCCGACATGTGACCTGACCTGACCTCTGACCTGTGACCCGTGACCGACCTGTGTCAGCTGTGCCTCGCTCAGCTGGGAGTCGGCCGGCAGAGCGGCGGTGGCTCGCAGCAGACCGCTGGCCAGCAGAGTGCCCGCCGGGCCGGTCAGCCGACTCGGCACTGCTCCCCACAGCCGCTCCAGCACGGACCGCAGGCGGGGCAGCAGATCCAGCGCTGCAGGATCAACAGTCACCGCAGTACCGCAGGCACACAGCGAGTCCGCCTGAAAAGACAGATTATTACATCATATTCACCACTGGATGCTTATAGTATTGTACACAGCGAGTCCGTCTGAAGACAGATTATTACATCATATTCAACACTGGATGCTTGTAGTATTGTAAGTAGCTTGAGGTGTTCAAAGAAGGATAATTCCAGTACGATTTTAAGTAGATGTGTGTTGGCCATGAATCTATTTCAATACCCAATGTCACGATATCCATTGGCTGAGCATATGGCCAGGTTATGTATTTAAAGTCAGCGTAACCAATCTTATAGTGCTCACCCGCGATACAGAGATCCATCCGGTTTCAGTAAAGGCAAATATCACGAATGTTTTAAAATATAGCCTGGCTAGGAGAAACGTTATACCCGTGCGAGAGTTTACACAGCCCAGACGATTGGCACGCCGCGCTGGAGATACTAAATCAAATCGGTAACAGATTCCGTTGGCGGGCCCAGCGCGGCTGCATCAGCCCCGGCCGGAGTTATGCGGCCAGGTAACTCACCGGCCATGCTAACAGCCGTGTTAACAGACGCGAGCCTCTGAGGTCTCTGCAGTAGGCAAACATACCACCTGCGTGACGCTGCGCAGAGCAACTCGTGTAAAGTTTGTCCGAGGTCTCTCCTGGTGCCAGCCTCAGAACTCAGTACAGATCGGGAATCGTAATTTAGCCTAATTAGGGCAGAAACGGGGAGACCCGCAGGCGCGAGGTGGTGATTTCTGTCTAAAATATATCATGGAGGACTTTAAAAATACAAAATAAATACATTACACATGAAGAGACCACGTGACAAATCAAAATAGTCCCTTCCTCACTATTCACAGTACCAAAGCGGTCAGCTGGTCAACAACCTCAGCCTCAGCCTCAGCCTCAGCCTCAGCCTCAGCCTCAGCCACAGCCACAGCCACAGCCACAGCCACAGCCACAGCCTCAGTCTCAGCCACAGCCTCAGTATCGGTCTCAGTCTTAGTCTCAGCCACAGCCTCAGCCTCAGCCTCAGCCTCAGCCTCAGCCTCAGCCTCAGCCTCAGCCTCAGCCTCAGCCTCAGTCTCAGCCACAATCTCAGTCTCAGCCACAGTCTCAGTCTCAGTTTCAGTCTCAGTCTCAGCCACAGTCTCAGCCACAGCCACAGTCTCAGCCACAGTCTCAGTCTCAGCCACAGCCTCAGCCTCAGTCTCAGTCTCAGCCACAGTCTCAGTCTCAGCCTCAGTCTCAGCCACAGTCTCAGCCACAGTCTCAGTTTCAGTCTCAGCCACAATCTCAGTCTCAGCCACAGTCTCAGTTTTTTTTTTAATTGGGGTTTAGGGGCGCTCCGACAACGAAGGTCACATGGCGCCCATATATCAGTCTCAGTCTCAGTCTCAGCCACAGTCTCAGCCTCAGTCTCAGCCACAGTCTCAGTCTCAGTCTCAGCCACAGTCTCAGTCTCAGTTTCAGTCTCAGTCTCAGCCACAGTCTCAGCCACGGTCGCAGTCTCAGTCTCAGCCACTGCCTCAGTCTCAGTCTCAGCCACAGCCTCAGCCTCAGCCTCAGCCTCAGTCTCAGTCTCAGCCACAGCCACAGTCTCAGTCTCAGTCTCAGCCACAGCCACAGTCTCAGTCTCAGTCTCAGTCTCAGTCTCAGTCTCAGTCTCAGTCTCAGTCACAGTCACAGTCTCAGTCTCAGTCTCAGTCTCAGTCTCAGTCTCAGTCTCAGTCTCAGTCTCAGCCACAGCCACAGTCTCAGTCTCAGTATCAGTCTCAGTCTCAGTCTCAGTCTCAGTCTCAGCCTCAGCCTCAGTCCGTACCAGTGACCAGCTGGTCGGAGGTCTCAGCCTCAGCCTCAGTCCGTACCAGAGTGACCAGCTGGCCGGAGGTCCCAGCATCAGTCCCAGTCTTGTTACGTACCAGAGCCACCAGCTGTTCCCCAGTGAGCTGGTCCGGCCGTTCTGCCAGCAGCTGCTCCGCGGTCAGCAGTGCCGACTCCAGCAGGGCGGCTGGGCAGGCCGGGTGCAGCAGGGCGGCGGCTGACGGCAGGCGCAGCAGCTCTGAGCAGTCAGCAGCGGTCAGCAGCGGCACCAGCCGGCAGAGCAGGCGGCGCAGCGGCGGGCGGCGGCGGCGGCGCAGCGCGGCGGCAGCCAAGTCGCAGTAGGTCCGACACAGACGGGCCGGACCGTACCTGCCGAGAGGTACAGATACAGACCCACGTTAGTCGGCACAGAGACAGACCGGCCGGACCGTACCTGCCGAGAGGTACAGATACAGACCCACGTCAGACGGCACAGGGACAGACCGGCCGGACCGTACCTGCCGAGAGGTACAGATACAGACCCACGTTAGTCGGCACAGACACAGACTGGCCGGACCGTACCTGCCGAGAGGTACAGATACAGACCCACGTCAGACGGCACAGGGACAGACCGGCCGGACCGTACCTGCCGGACAGCACAGACCTGCCGGACGCGTGACACGGGCATTTCTTTCGAGCCGACCTGACGTTGGCAGTATTGGTTGTTTCGATAAATGGCCATGTGTCCCAGTCCATCTCGCCTGGGCAACACTGACACCTGTCCTACACAAGCCGTGTGTCTCCACCGCTCACCTGGCGACGAAGCAGTTCATCTCGCCTGGGCAACACTGACACCTGTCCTACACAAGCCGTGTCTCCACCGCTCACCTGGCGACGAAGCAGTTCATCTCGCCTGGGCAACACTACCACCTGTCCTACACAAGCGATGCGTCTCCACCGCTCACCTGGCGACGAAGCAGTTCATCTCGCCTGGGCAACACTGACACCTGTCCTACACAAGCGATGCGTCTCCACCGCTCACCTGGCGACGAAGCAGTTCATCTCGCCTGGGCAACACTGACACCTGTCCTACACAAGCGATGAGTCTCCACTGCTCACCTGGCGACGAAGCAGAGTACGTCGGTGGCCAGGAGCGCCGTCCAGCCGTCTGCGCGGCACAGGTGGCGCCACAGGTGTATCTCGGTGGCGCGCAGCTCAGCCGCAGTCAGACTGCCTGCCGGGGCAGTCACCCAGTCATACCAGTGGTATCGATAGTCAGACTCATGACATCGATAGGCACCAGTCACACACCAGACATCGAGTCATCACAGACAGACTGCCGGGCAGGATAGGCAGCAGGCGTCAAGTGTCAGATCACAACTCTCAGCGAAACATCCTCAGAATCATAGTACGACGTCATTCTGACAAGCCGAATAGCAAACAGCGTACCTGATTTGGCGCGACGCGATCACCTCATCACGACGCGCCCCTTACCCAAGTCCATGTGACAAGAAACCAGACGTCGCACTGACGCCCGTGTCTTATGTCTGGACTACTCACCGACTAGTGAGCAGACGGTGACCAGAGTGCTGATATAGGCTGACCTGAGGTCTGGACTACTCACCGACCAGTGAGCAGACGGTGACCAGAGTGTGCTGGTACAGGCTGACCTGAGGTCGGCTGTGACCGTCACAGTCCAGCGGAACACAGCAGGTCAGCTCCCGGTCACCTAGACAGCAGTGACGACAGACGGCAGTCGGTGTTAGGGTCAGGGCATATTGATGGCTGCGACGTTCACCAGAGATACTAACAATATAATAGGCAAGCTTCACTGAACGCACTGCAGCATCATGACTGGTCTTAGTCCACCCCTGCAGCTCAGTTGGCAGAGCGCTGGACTTCTGACCTCACCCGGTGGTGGCAGCCAGGGCTCGAGTCGCTTCGGCGCTCGCTATTTGCCCCCGACTGGGATGGTCTGTGGCCGGTGGCAGCGGTCGCACTCAAGGTCAGGTGACGTCAGAGGGCGGGGTGGACCGTGACCGGGTATGTCGGGCACGTAAAACTTTCGCTTCTAAATTCTGCCGGCTACCATGAATTGCTTGATCGGGTGGTGGGGTCAGGGCCTGCGCAACAAGCTACGCTTAGCACGGGCCCTGACCTCGGAAATCCATCCATTCAAAAACATTCGAACTAAAAACAAAATATAAATAAAATAGTCCGTTTCACCTAGCGTGGAGGAGGACCTACACAGCGGGATGAGTATCAGCACGGCCGCCACCAGATGTCGCTGGCCGTCACCGTCAGCCGTCCAGCTGGTTCGGGCCGACTCCGCCAGGTGGCAGGCGCGGCGGGCCAGCGTGAGACAGCAGCGCAGGCGGCAGAGGGCGCCCAGGTCCTCACAGTCCGACAGAGAAGACCAGAACACCTGTCCAGCAGACACTCGTCCCGGTCAGAACACCTGTCCAGCAGACACGCGTCCCGATCAGAACACCTGTCCAGCAGACACGCGTCCCGGTCAGAACACCTGTCCAGCAGACACTCGTCCCGGTCATAACACCTGTCCAGCAGACACGCGTCCCGGTCAGAACACCTGTCCAGCAGACACTCGTCCCGGTCAGAACACCTGTCCAGCAGACACGCTTCCCGGTCAGAACACCTGTCCAGCAGACACGCGTCCCGGTCAGAACACCTGTCCAGCAGACACTCGTCCCGGTCAGAACACCTGTCCAGCAGACACTCGTCCCGGTCAGAACACCTGTCCAGCAGACACACGTCCCGGTCAGAACACCTGTCCAGCAGACACGCGTCCCGGTCAGAACACCTGGCCAGCAGACACGCGCCCCGGTCAGAACACCTGTCCAGCAGACACTCGTCCCGGTCAGAACACCTGTCCAGCAGACACGCGTCCCGGTCAGAACACCTGTCCAGCAGACACGCGTCCCGGTCAGAACACCTGGCCAGCAGACACTCGTCCCGGTCAGAACACCTGTCTAGCAGACACGCGTCCCGGTCAGAACACCTGGCCAGCAGACACTCGTCCCGGTCAGAACACCTGTCCAGCAGACACTCGTCCCGGTCAGAACACCTGTCCAGCAGACACTCGTCCCGGTCAGAACACCTGGCCAGCAGACACTCGTCCCGGTCAGAACACCTGGCCAGCAGACACGTGTCCCGGTCAGAACACCTGTCTAGCAGACACTCGTCCCGGTCATAACACCTGGCAAGTACAGCAACACAAATATATCAGGCATCCTTTACAACGCAGTAGTGAAAGCATTGCATCGGCTCCGATGAAGTTCTACTTAAAATACGATTTTAAGTGTCAAACAAAGAGGGCATCAGGCATACCGTCCACCTTGAAGAAGCTATTTGGGCGAGGACCTGGCAAGAAGTTCGGGAAAGCACAATGACACTGCTAAAAACATAAAAAACGCTGAAGCCAAAGACACAGGCTGGCTTTACATAGAGTAGCGGAACTAGGAAACAGTTACCGAAAGCCTGGAGCCGCAGTGTCTTTAATGGAGTAGCGTAAATAGGAAACAGTTACCGAAAGTCTGGAGCCGCAGTGTCTTTAATGGAGTAGCGGAACTAGGAAACAGTTACCGAAAGCCTGGAGCCGCAGTGTCTTTAATGGAGTAGCGGAGCTAGGAAACAGTTACCGAAACTCTGGAGCCGCAGTGTCTTTAATGGAGTAGCGGAAATAGGAAACAGTTACCGAAAGTCTGGAGCCGCAGTGTCTTTAATGGAGTAGCGGAACTAGGAAACAGTTACCGAAAGCCTGGAGCCGCAGTGTCTTTAATGGAGTAGCGGAACTAGGAAACAGTTACCGAAAGCCTGGAGCCGCAGTGTCTTTAATGGAGTAGCGGAACTAGGACACAGTTACCGAAAGTCTGGAGCCGCAGTGTCTTTAATGGAGTAGCGGAACTAGGAAACAGTTACCGAAAGTCTGGAGCTGCAGTGTCTTTAATGGAGTAGCGGAACTAGGAAACAGTTACCGAAAGTCTGGAGCCGCAGTGTCTTTAATGGAGTAGCGAAAATAGGAAACAGTTACCGAAAGTCTGGAGCCGCAGTGTCCTAGCATTGGGAAATTTGGGTGGTAAACCCTAGGGATTCTATTTTTCCACGCCTTTTCCGAAGTTTTTATGTGCATTTTCCACTCCTTATCTTAAAATGTATTGGATAATTGGAACCCTGATACTGATTTATGGATGCAGTGATAGGGACAGACTGTGGCGGGAAAGACAGGTAATAGTTGGCATTGGTAATAACTAAGTAATTCTAGTGAGCGGGTATTCGGGTAGTGATAAAGCAGAGTAGGTACGGTACACATGCTCTTTTTGTTGATTTTTCCACTCTTTATGCTTTTTGCCAGCATTTTCCACTCTGCACCCCAGCTACAAAACAATCCTAGGACCCTGGGCTGACAGCCGTTTACCCAGACCTGCTGGAGTTTATCTCTGGGCATTACCTGAGCGAAGGTTTGGTGCTCCATCAGACAGTCCAGGAGCGGCTCTGACGCCACAGTCAGCTGGCTGCTCAGCTGACTGAGCACGACACGGTCGAGGCCAGTCACGTGACCATCCGGAGCTGAGTACCTGTGAAACAAACGCGTATCCATGCTCTGTTTCAGACAAACATAATACCGGCTTCAGTTACCTCTTCCCGATGAGAGCGCAAAATAAAATGCACATATTTAAACCAAATGTATATGCAGGAAAAGGCTATCAACTGCCGTAATCAGCAAGAACTTAAAATGTTATTTTTCACGACAAAAATGTGTCCAATCGTTGAGCAGATAACGTGCTGAACTTGAGGGAAGCCGCATACTTTACCTGGCCCGAGCCGTGCCAGGTAGTGCCTGGCCCGAGCCGTGCCAGGTAGTGCCTGGCCCGAGCCGTGCCAGGTAGTGCCTGGCCCGAGCCGTGCCAGGTAGTACCTGGCCCGAGCCGTGCCAGGTAGTGCCTGGCCCGAGCCGTGCCAGGTAGTGCCTGGCCCGAGCCGTGCCAGGTAGTACCTGGCCCGAGCCGTGCCAGGTAGTACCTGGCCCGAGCCGTGCCAGGTAGTGCCAGGCCCGAGCCGTGCCAGGTAGTACCTGGCCCGAGCCGTGCCAGGTAGTACCTGGCCCGAGCCGTGCCAGGTAGTACCTGGCCCGAGCCGTGCCAGGTAGTACCTGGCCCGAGCCGTGCCAGGTAGTACCTGGCCCGAGCCGTGCCAGGTAGTGCCTGGCCCGAGCCGTGCCAGGTAGTACCTGGCCCGAGCCGTGCCAGGTAGTACCTGGCCCGAGCCGTGCCAGGCAGTACCTGACCCGAGCCGTGCCAGGTAGTGCCTGGCCCGAGCCGTGTCAGGTAGTGCCTGGCCCGAGCCGTGCCAGGTAGTGCCTGGCCCGAGCCGTGCCAGGTAGTACCTGGCCCGAGCCGTGCCAGGTAGTGCCTGGCCCGAGCCGTGCCAGGTAGTGCCTGGCCCGAGCCGTGCCAGGTAGTGCCTGGCCCGAGCCGTGCCAGGTAGTGCCTGGCCCGAGCCGTGCCAATGCGGCGCGCGCGTTGTGTCAAGCTAAGCCTTCACCAGCGTTAAGGTGGCACCCTCACAGCAAGCAGCTGACCTAGTTAGCGTGAACACAAGTCTGATGAGGTCGGCCAGGGCACCACCGACACAGCTGATGTAGCTCTCCGACAGGCCGACGACCAGCTTCAGGTAGAAGTTGCACATCTTCACCGCTCGCGCCAGCTGCTTGTTTCCGCCGGCAGCAGAAGTCTGGTGAGACACAGCACCGGACATCAAGAAGTCTGGCGAGACACAGCACCGGACATCAAGAAGTCTGGCGAGACACAGCACCGGACATCAAGAAGTCTGGCGAGACATAGCACCGCACATCAAGAAGTCTGGCGAGACACAGCAGCGGACATCAAGAAGTCTGGCGAGATACAGCACCGGACATCAAGAAGTCTGGCGAGACACAGCACCGGACATCAAGAAGTCTGGCGAGACACAGCACCGGACATCAAAAAGTCTGGCGAGACACAGCACCGGCAACAGAAGTCTGGCGAGACACAACACCGGACATCAAGAAGTCTGGCGAGACACAGCACCGGACATCAAGAAGTCTGGCGAGACACAGCACCGGACATCAAGAAGTCTGGCGAGACACAGCACCGAACATCAAGAAGTCTGGCGAGACACAGCACCGGACATCAAGAAGTCTGGCGAGACACAGCACCGGACATCAAGAAGTCTGGCGAGACACAGCACCGGACATCAAGAAGTCTGGCGAGTCACAGCACTGGACATCAAGAAGTCTGGCGAGACACAGCACTGGACATCAAGAAGTCTGGCGAGACACAGCACCGGACATCAAGAAGTCTGGCGAGACACAACACCGGACATCAAGAAGTCTGGCGAGACACAGCACCGGACATCAAGAAGTCTGGCGAGACACAGCACCGGACATCAAGCAGTCTGGCGAGACACAGCACCGGACATCAAGAAGTCTGGCGAGACACAGCACCGGACATCAAGAAGTATGGCGAGACACAGCACCGGACATCAATAAGTCTGGCGAGACACAGCACCGGACATCAATAAGTCTGGCGAGACACAGCACCGGACATCAAGAAGTCTGGCGAGACATAGCACCGGACATCAAGAAGTCTGGCGAGACACAGCACCGGACATCAAGAAGTCTGGCGAGACACAGCACCGGACATCAAGAAGTTTGGCGAGACACAGCACCGGACATCAAGAAGTCTGGCGAGACACAGCACCGGACATCAAGAAGTCTGGCGAGACACAGCACCGGACATCAAGAAGTCTGGTGAGACACAGCACCGGACATCAAGAAGTCTGGCGAGACACAGCACCGGACATCAAGAAGTCTGGCGAGACACAGCACCGGACATCAAGAAGTCTGGCGAGACAGCACCGGACATCAAGAAGTCTGGCGAGACACAGCACCGGACATCAAGAAGTCTGGCGAGACACAGCACCGGACATCAAGAAGTCTGGCGAGACACAGCACCGGACATCAAGCAGTCTGGCGAGACACAGCACCGGACATCAATAAGTCTGGCGAGACACAGCACCGGACATCAAGAAGTCTGGCGAGACACAGCACCGGAAATCAAGAAGTCTGGCGAGACACAGCACCGGACATCAAGAAGTCTGGCGAGACACAGCACCGGACATCAAGAAGTCTGGCGAGACACAGCACCGGACATCAAGAAGTCTGGCGAGACACAGCACCGGACATCAAGAAGTCTGGCGAGACACAGCACCGGACATCAAGAAGTCTGGCGAGACACAGCACCGGGAGCAGAAGTCTGGCGAGACACAACACCGGACATCAAGAAGTCTGGCGAGACACAGCACCGGACATCAAGAAGTCTGGCGAGACACAGCACCGGACATCAAGATGTCTGGCGAGACACATCACCGGACATCAAGAAGTCTGGCGAGACACAGCACCGGACATCAAGAAGTCTGGCGAGACACAGCACCGGACATCAAGAAGTCTGGCGAGACACAGCACCGGACATCAAGAAGTCTGGCCAGACACAGCACCGGACATCAAGAATTCTGGCGAGACACAGCACCGGACATCAAGAAGTCTGGCGAGACACAGCACCGGACATCGAGAGGACATACAGCAAGGACTGAGAAACCAACTGCCAATGTAAGCGGCAGAATATAGGACTTCAGGTCTTAAATGCGATACTAACCATCACCGGGACATCATGGTAAATCATCCCCACAACATTTCTCAGTATTTCTGATACAGCTGCCGAAAGAGTCGAAATTGCCAAATGTTTGTTTTATTGACGATTGCGAGCCTGGCTAAATGTAGGCATCGACAAGGTATCGGCGCAAACCCGTTTGGTATCGGACAAAGTATAGGCCCATACCAAATAAGTATCGGCGCCGAAACGCTGCCACCAAATCGAATCTCTAGTTCGATGCAGCAGGGCGTTCCCCTGGGCTCCGTACCGTGCCGTGACCCTGCAGTCGGACGGCGGTCAGCTGGGCAGCCACCTCTCTGGCCATGAAGCCGAGGGTTGCCGCCAGCTGGACAGCCGGCGGCAGCTGGTCAGGCAGCTGCTGCAGCAGCCGCAGGTAGCACTTCCAGGACTCGGCCATGGCGCGGGTGTCCAGCCGGGTCAGCAGCTGACCCGTCTCCGCCACTGCATCACACACTGACGGCCGGACAGGTCAGGTCAGTCAGGTCAGTCAGGTCAGTCAGGTCAGTCAGGTCAGTCAGGTCAGTCAGGTCAGTCAGGTCAGTCAGGTCAGTCAGGTCAGTCAGGTCAGTCAGGTCAGTCAGGTCAGTCAGGTCAGTCAGGTCAGTCAGGTCAGTCAGGTCAGTCAGGTCAGTCAGGTCAGTCAGGTCAGTCAGGTCAGTCAGGTCAGTCAGGTCAGTCAGGTCAGTCAGGTCAGTCAGGTCAGTCAGGTCAGTCAGGTCAGGTCAGGTCAGGTCAGGTCAGTCAGGTCAGGTCAGGTCAGGCCGGGTCAGCAGCTGACCCGCCTCCGCCACTGCATCACACACTGCCGGCCGGACAGGTCAGGTCAGGTCAGGTCAGGTCAGCAGCTGGCCCGTCTCCGCCACTGCATCACACACTGCCGGCCGGACAGGTCAGGTCAGGTCAGGTCAGTCAGGTCAGGTCAGGTCAGGTCAGTCAGGTCAGGTCAGGTCGGGTCAGGTCAGGTCAGGCCGGGTCAGCAGCCGACCCGTCTCCGCCACGTCATCACACACTGCCGGCCGGACAGGTCAGGTCAGGTCAGGTCAGGATAGGTCTGGGCAGGTCAGGACAGGTCAGGTCAGGTCGGGTCGGGTCATGTCAGTCAGGTCAGATCAGGTCAGGTAATGTCAGGTCAAGTCAGGTCAGGTAATGTCAGGTCAAGTCAGGCCAAATCAGGTCAGGTCAGGTCAGGTCAGGTCAGGTCAGGTCAAGTCAAGTCAATTCAATTCAAGTCAAGTCAGGTCAGGTCAGGACAGGTCGGGTCAGGTCAGGTCAGGTCAAGTAAGATCGGGTCAGGTCGGGTCGGGTCAGGTCAAGTCAAGTCAAGTCAAGTCAAGTCAAGTCAAGTCAAGTCAAGTCAAGTCAAGTCAAGTCAAGTCAAGTCAAGTCAGGTCAGGTCAGGTCAGGTCAGGTCAGGTCAGGTCAGGTCAGCCTGGTCAGGTCGGGTCGGGTCAGGTCAGGTCAGGTTAGGTCAGGTCAGGCCAGGCCAGGATAGGTCTGGGCATGTTAGGGTAGGGCCAGGCAGGTCAGATCAATTCAGTTTCGTTCAGGTCATGTCAAATCAGATCAGACCAGGTGACAGATCAGAACAGCTCAGGTTCAGGACGAATAAAACCAGACCAGCCCTCAGCGTCAGTGCCCACCTGAGGTCAGCAGAGTCAGCTGCTGCCGACTGAGCTGGCTGCCACCGCTGGCTGCCGTGTCGGCCAGCTGGTGCAGGCAGCTCTGCAGAGCGGTGGCGGCACGGAACAGCTTCGTCAGGGGATCGTTCACCTGCTCCAGTACAGAGCCATACAGCTGCGAACTGCCCGACAAAACAATCACACGGCAATGTAGTCACAAGGCCGTCCAACGCCTCCAGTACAGCGCTATACAGCAGGAGCTGCCGGACAAAACAATCACACGGCAATGTAGTCACAAGGCTGTCCAACGCCTCCAGTACAGAGCCATACAGCCGGAACTGCCGGACAAAACAATCACACGGCAATGTAGTCACAAGGCCGTCCAACGCCTCCAGTACAGCGCTATACAGCCGGAACTGCCCGACAAAACAATCACACGGCAATGTAGTCACAAGGCTGTCCAACGCCTCCAGTACAGAGCCATACAGCCGGAACTGCCCGACAAAACAATCACACGGCAATGTAGTCACAAGGCCGTCCAACGCCTCCAGTACAGAGCCATACAGCCGGAACTGCCCGGCAAAACAATCACACGGCAATGTAGTCACAAGGCCGTCCAACGCCTCCAGTACAGCGTTATACAGCCGGAACTGCCCGACAAAACAATCACACGGCAATGTAGTCACAGGGCCGCCCAACGCCTCCAGTACAGAGCCATACAGCCGGAACTGCCCGACAAAACAATCACACGGCAATGTAGTCACAAGGCCGTCCAACGCCTCCAGTACAGAGCCATACAGCCGGAACTGCCCGGCAAAACAATCACACGGCAATGTAGTCACAAGGCCGTCCAACGCCTCCAGTACAGCGTTATACAGCCGGAACTGCCCGACAAAACAATCACACGGCAATGTAGTCACAAGGCCGTCCAACGCCTCCAGTACAGAGCCATACAGCCGGAACTGCCGGACAAAACAATTACACGGCAATGTAGTCACAAGGCTGTCCAACGCCTCCAGTACAGAGCCATACAGCCGGAACTGCCCGACAAAACAATCACACGGCAATGTAGTCACAAGGCCGTCCAACGCCTCCAGTACAGCGTTATACAGCCGGAACTGCCCGACAAAACAATCACACGGCAATGTAGTCACAAGGCCGTCCAACGCCTCCAGTACAGCGCTATACAGCCGGAACTGCCCGACAAAACAATCACACGGCAATGTAGTCACAAGGCCGTCCAACGCCTCCAGTACAGCGCTATACAGCCGGAACTGCCGGACAAAACAATCACACGGCAATGTAGTCACAAGGCCGTCCAACGCCTCCAGTACAGCGCTATACAGCCGGAACTGCCCGACAAAACAATCACACGGCAATGTAGTCACAAGGCCGTCCAACGCCTCCAGTACAGCGCTATACAGCAGGAACTGCCCGGCAAAACAATCACACGGCAATGTAGTCACAAGGCCGTCCAACGCCTCCAGTACAGAGCCATACAGCCGGAACTGCCGGACAAAACAATTACACGGCAATGTAGTCACAAGGCCGTCCAACGCCTCCAGTACAGCGTTATACAGCCGGAACTGCCCGACAAAACAATCACACGGCAATGTAGTCACAAGGCCGTCCAACGCCTCCAGTACAGAGCCATACAGCCGGAACTGCCCGATAAAACAATCACACGGCAATGTAGTCACAAAAGGCCGTCCAACGCCTCCAGTACAGAGCCATACAGCCGGAACTGCCGGACAAAACAATTACACGGCAATGTAGTCACAAGGCCGTCCAACGCCTCCAGTACAGCGCTATACAGCAGGAACTGCCCGACAAAACAATCACACGGCAATGTAGTCTACGGGAACGGCACTCGGCGAAATTTGTATCGTATTAAAAAATTATCAACTATGGAGCCCGAGTCATCTACGGTCGCCAAAAATTTGATCACGTTTCGGACTTGCTGAACAGACTGGGTTGGCTCAATGCAAAGCAGCTCACTAATCATCAAACGCTGTGTCTGACATACAAAGTGAGATGCCGCGGGGAACCGGAGTCACTGGCCGCCGGCCTTACCACTGTGGCGGAGGTACACGACCGACCAACACGGCGGGACCATGAGCTCTACGTGCCTAGGTCCCGCACCGAGATGGGCAAAAGGCGATTTGTTTGCCGGGCGCCTGTCTTATTCAACACTGTCCCGCCTGAGCTTGTGCGACTCCCTACGCCTCTGTTCGGCCCTCACCTGAGGCGACACTTGCTGGCGGCTACGCCTCGCCCCGACTGAACTGCTATCTATACCCAACGCTACGCTCTGCCCCCCCCCCCCCCGTGCGCTTTTCTGTTCGCATCTTTACTGCGCCTGTACCGTATCTACGATGCCATTGCTTAAACCTTTTGTCTTTGTTTGTTTGACATGTTTTGTTGTTTTGATTTGTTGTGGGGTTGTAATAGCCACAAGCCGATTGTGGATGACTCCAATACACGTCTGTCTGTCTAGTCACACGGCCGTCCAACGCCTCCAGTACAGCGCCATACAGCCGGAACTGCCCGATAAAACAATCACACGGCAATGTAGTCACACGGCCGTCCAACGCCTCCAGTACAGCGCCATACAGCCGGAACTGCCCGATAAAACAATCACACGGCAATGTAGTCACACGGCCGTCCAACGCCTCCAGTACAGCGCCATACAGCCGGAACTGCCCGATAAAACAATCACACGGCAATGTAGTCACAAGGCCGTCCAACGCCTCCAGTACAGAGCCATACAGCCGGAACTGCCCGATAAAACAATCACACGGCAATGTAGTCACAAGGCCGTCCAACGCCTCCAGTACAGCGCCATACAGCCGGAACTGCCCGATAAAACAATCACACGGCAATGTAGTCACAAGGCCGTCCAACGCCTCCAGTACAGAGCTATACAGCCGGAACTGCCCGACAAAACAATCACACGGCAATGTAGTCACAGGGCCGTCCAACGCCTCCAGTACAGCGCCATACAGCCGGAACTGCCCGACAAAACAATCACACGGCAATGTAGTCACAAGGCCGTCCAACGCCTCCAGTACAGCGCCATACAGCCGGAACTGCCCGACAAAACAATCACACGGCAATGTAGTCACAAGGCCGTCCAACGCCTCCAGTACAGAGCCATACAGCCGGAACTGCCGGACAAAACAATCACACGGCAATGTAGTCACAAGGCCGTCCAACGCCTCCAGTACAGAGCCATACAGCCGGAACTGCCCGGCAAAACAATCACACGGCAATGTAGTCACAAGGCCGTCCAACGCCTCCAGTACAGCGCCATACAGCCGGAACTGCCCGATAAAACAATCACACGGCAATGTAGTCACAAGGCCGTCCAACGCCTCCAGTACAGCGCCATACAGCCGGAACTGCCCGATAAAACAATCACACGGCAATGTAGTCACAAGGCCGTCCAACGCCTCCAGTACAGAGCCACACAGCCGGAACTGCCCGGCAAAACAATCACACGGCAATGTAGTCACAAGGCTGTCCAACGCCTCCAGTACAGAGCCATACAGCCGGAACTGCCCGGCAAAACAATCACACGGCAATGTAGTCACAAGGCTGTCCAACGCCTCCAGTACAGCGCCATACAGCCGGAACTGCCCGACAAAACAATTACACGGCAATGTAGTCACAAGGCTGTCCAACGCCTCCAGTACAGAGCCATACAGCCGGAACTGCCCGGCAAAACAATCACACGGCAATGTAGTCACAAGGCTGTCCAACGCCTCCAGTACAGCGCCATACAGCCGGAACTGCCCGACAAAACAATTACACGGCAATGTAGTCACAAGGCTGTCCAACGCCTCCAGTACAGCGCTATACAGCCGGAACTGCCCGACAAAACAATCACACGGCAATGTAGTCACAAGGCCGTCCAACGCCTCCAGTACAGCGCTATACAGCAGGAGCTGCCGGACAAAACAATCACACGGCAATGTAGTCACAAGGCTGTCCAACGCCTCCAGTACAGAGCCATACAGCCGGAACTGCCCGACAAAACAATCACACGGCAATGTAGTCACAGGGCCGCCCAACGCCTCCAGTACAGAGCCATACAGCCGGAACTGCCCGACAAAACAATCACACGGCAATGTAGTCACAAGGCTGTCCAACGCCTCCAGTACAGAGCCATACAGCCGGAACTGCCCGACAAAACAATCACACGGCAATGTAGTCACAAGGCCGTCCAACGCCTCCAGTACAGAGCCATACAGCCGGAACTGCCCGGCAAAACAATCACACGGCAATGTAGTCACAAGGCCGTCCAACGCCTCCAGTACAGCGTTATACAGCCGGAACTGCCCGACAAAACAATCACACGGCAATGTAGTCACAGGGCCGCCCAACGCCTCCAGTACAGAGCCATACAGCCGGAACTGCCCGACAAAACAATCACACGGCAATGTAGTCACAAGGCCGTCCAACGCCTCCAGTACAGAGCCATACAGCCGGAACTGCCCGGCAAAACAATCACACGGCAATGTAGTCACAAGGCCGTCCAACGCCTCCAGTACAGCGTTATACAGCCGGAACTGCCCGACAAAACAATCACACGGCAATGTAGTCACAAGGCCGTCCAACGCCTCCAGTACAGAGCCATACAGCCGGAACTGCCCGACAAAACAATCACACGGCAATGTAGTCACAAGGCCGTCCAACGCCTCCAGTACAGCGCCATACAGCCGGAACTGCCCGACAAAACAATCACACGGCAATGTAGTCACAAGGCCGTCCAACGCCTCCAGTACAGAGTCACACAGCCGGAACTGCCCGACAAAACAATCACACGGCAATGTAGTCACAAGGCCGTCCAACGCCTCCAGTACAGAGCCATACAGCCGGAACTGCCCGACAAAAAATCACACGGCAATGTAGTCACAAGGCTGTCCAACGCCTCCAGTACAGAGCCATACAGCTGCGAACTGCCCGACAAAACAATCACACGGCAATGTAGTCACAAGGCCGTCCAACGCCTCCAGTACAGCGTTATACAGCCGGAACTGCCCGACAAAACAATCACACGGCAATGTAGTCACAAGGCCGTCCAACGCCTCCAGTACAGAGCCATACAGCCGGAACTGCCGGACAAAACAATTACACGGCAATGTAGTCACAAGGCCGTCCAACGCCTCCAGTACAGAGCCATACAGCCGGAACTGCCCGACAAAACAATCACACGGCAATGTAGTCACAAGGCCGTCCAACGCCTCCAGTACAGCGCTATACAGCAGGAACTGCCCGACAAAACAATCACACGGCAATGTAGTCTACGGGAACGGCACTCGGCGAAATTTGTATCGTATTAAAAAATTATCAACTATGGAGCCCGAGTCATCTACGGTCGCCAAAAATTTGATCACGTTTCGGACTTGCTGAACAGACTGGGTTGGCTCAATGCAAAGCAGCTCACTAATCATCAAACGCTGTGTCTGACATACAAAGTGAGATGCCGCGGGGAACCGGAGTCACTGGCCGCCGGCCTTACCACTGTGGCGGAGGTACACGACCGACCAACACGGCGGGACCATGAGCTCTACGTGCCTAGGTCCCGCACCGAGATGGGCAAAAGGCGATTTGTTTGCCGGGCGCCTGTCTTATTCAACACTGTCCCGCCTGAGCTTGTGCGACTCCCTACGCCTCTGTTCGGCCCTCACCTGAGGCGACACTTGCTGGCGGCTACGCCTCGCCCCGACTGAACTGCTATCTATACCCAACGCTACGCTCTGCCCCCCCCCCCCCCCGTGCGCTTTTCTGTTCGCATCTTTACTGCGCCTGTACCGTATCTACGATGCCATTGCTTAAACCTTTTGTCTTTGTTTGTTTGACATTTTTTTTTTTGATTTGTTGTGGGGTTGTAATAGCCACAAGCCGATTGTGGATGACTCCAATACACGTCTGTCTGTCTAGTCACACGGCCGTCCAACGCCTCCAGTACAGCGCCATACAGCCGGAACTGCCCGATAAAACAATCACACGGCAATGTAGTCACACGGCCGTCCAACGCCTCCAGTACAGCGCTATACAGCCGGAACTGCCCGACAAAACAATCACACGGCAATGTAGTCACAAGGCCGTCCAACGCCTCCAGTACAGCGTTATACAGCCGGAACTGCCCGACAAAACAATCACACGGCAATGTAGTCACAAGGCCGTCCAACACCTCCAGTACAGCGCCATACAGCCGGAACTGCCCGATAAAACAATCACACGGCAATGTAGTCACAAGGCCGTCCAACGCCTCCAGGTCAGAGCCATACAGCCGGAACTGCCCGATAAAACAATCACACGGCAATGTAGTCACACGGCCGTCCAACGCCTCCAGTACAGAGCCATACAGCCGGAACTGCCCGACAAAACAATCACACGGCAATGTAGTCACAAGGCTGTCCAACGCCTCCAGTACAGAGCCATACAGCCGGAACTGCCCGGCAAAACAATCACACGGCAATGTAGTCACAAGGCCGTCCAACGCCTCCAGTACAGAGCCATACAGCCGGAACTGCCCGGCAAAACAATCACACGGCAATGTAGTCACAAGGCCGTCCAACGCCTCCAGTACAGAGCCATACAGCCGGAACTGCCCGACAAAACAATCACACGGCAATGTAGTCACAAGGCTGTCCAACGCCTCCAGTACAGAGCCATACAGCCGGAACTGCCCGACAAAACAATCACACGGCAATGTAGTCACAAGGCTGTCCAACGCCTCCAGTACAGAGCCATACAGCCGGAACTGCCCGGCAAAACAATCACACGGCAATGTAGTCACAAGGCCGTCCAACGCCTCCAGTACAGAGCCATACAGCCGGAACTGCCCGGCAAAACAATCACACGGCAATGTAGTCACAAGGCCGTCCAACGCCTCCAGTACAGAGCCATACAGCCGGAACTGCCCGGCAAAACAATCACACGGCAATGTAGTCACAAGGCCGTCCAACGCCTCCAGTACAGAGCCATACAGCCGGAACTGCCCGACAAAACAATCACACGGCAATGTAGTCACAAGGCTGTCCAACGCCTCCAGTACAGAGCCATACAGCCGGAACTGCCCGACAAAACAATCACACGGCAATGTAGTCACAAGGCTGTCCAACGCCTCCAGTACAGAGCCATACAGCCGGAACTGCCCGGCAAAACAATCACACGGCAATGTAGTCACAAGGCCGTCCAACGCCTCCAGTACAGAGCCATACAGCCGGAACTGCCCGGCAAAACAATCACACGGCAATGTAGTCACAAGGCCGTCCAACGCCTCCAGTACAGAGCCATACAGCCGGAACTGCCTGACAAAACAATCACACGGCAATGTAGTCACAAGGCTGTCCAACGCCTCCAGTACAGAGCCATACAGCCGGAACTGCCCGGCAAAACAATCACACGGCAATGTAGTCACAAGGCCGTCCAACGCCTCCAGTACAGAGCCATACAGCCGGAACTGCCCGGCAAAACAATCACACGGCAATGTAGTCACAAGGCCGTCCAACGCCTCCAGTACAGAGCCATACAGCCGGAACTGCCCGACAAAACAATCACACGGCAATGTAGTCACAAGGCTGTCCAACGCCTCCAGTACAGAGCCATACAGCCGGAACTGCCCGACAAAACAATCACACGGCAATGTAGTCACAGGGCCGCCCAACGCCTCCAGTACAGCGCTATACAGCCGGAACTGCCCGACAAAACAATCACACGGCAATGTAGTCACAAGGCCGTCCAACGCCTCCAGTACAGAGTCATACAGCCGGAACTGCCGGACAAAACAATCACACGGCAATGTAGTCACAAGGCCGTCCAACGCCTCCAGTACAGAGTCATACAGCCGGAACTGCCGGACAAAACAATCACACGGCAATGTAGTCACAAGGCCGTCCAACGCCTCCAGTACAGAGCCATACAGCCGGAACTGCCCGACAAAACAATCACACGGCAATGTAGTCACAAGGCCGTCCAACGCCTCCAGTACAGCGCTATACAGCCGGAACTGCCCGACAAAACAATCACACGGCAATGTAGTCACAGGGCCGCCCAACGCCTCCAGTACAGCGCTATACAGCAGGAACTGCCCGGCAAAACAATCACACGGCAATGTAGTCACAGGCCGTCCAACGCCTCCAGTACAGAGCCATACAGCCGGAACTGCCCGACAAAACAATTACACGGCAATGTAGTCACAAGGCTGTCCAACGCCTCCAGTACAGCGTTATACAGCCGGAACTGCCCGACAAAACAATCACACGGCAATGTAGTCACAAGGCCGTCCAACGCCTCCAGTAGAGTCACACAGCCGGAACTGCCCGACAAAACAATCACACGGCAATGTAGTCACAAGGCCGTCCAACGCCTCCAGTACAGAGCCATACAGCCGGAACTGCCCGACAAAACAATTACACGGCAATGTAGTCACAAGGCCGTCCAACGCCTCCAGTACAGAGCCATACAGCCGGAACTGCCCGACAAAACAATTACACGGCAATGTAGTCACAAGGCCGTCCAACGCCTCCAGTACAGAGCCATACAGCCGGAACTGCCCGACAAAACAATCACACGGCAATGTAGTCACAAGGCCGTCCAACGCCTCCAGTACAGCGCTATACAGCCGGAACTGCCGGACAAAACAATCACACGGCAATGTAGTCACAAGGCCGTCCAACGCCTCCAGTACAGCGCTATACAGCCGGAACTGCCCGACAAAACAATCACACGGCAATGTAGTCACAGGGCCGCCCAACGCCTCCAGTACAGAGCCATACAGCAGGAACTGCCCGACAAAACAATCACACGGCAATGTAGTCACAAGGCCGTCCAACGCCTCCAGTACAGCGCTATACAGCCGGAACTGCCGGACAAAACAATCACACGGCAATGTAGTCACAAGGCCGTCCAACGCCTCCAGTACAGAGCCATACAGCCGGAACTGCCCGACAAAACAATCACACGGCAATGTAGTCACAAGGCCGTCCAACGCCTCCAGTACAGAGCCATACAGCCGGAACTGCCCGACAAAACAATCACACGGCAATGTAGTCACAAGGCCGTCCAACACCTCCAGTACAGCGCTATACAGCCGGAACTGCCCGACAAAACAATCACACGGCAATGTAGTCACAAGGCCGTCCAACGCCTCCAGTACAGAGCCATACAGCCGGAACTGCCGGACAAAACAATCACACGGCAATGTAGTCACAAGGCCGTCCAACGCCTCCAGTACAGCGCCATACAGCCGGAACTGCCCGACAAAACAATCACACGGCAATGTAGTCACAAGGCCGTCCAACGCCTCCAGTACAGAGCCATACAGCCGGAACTGCCGGACAAAACAATCACACGGCAATGTAGTCACAAGGCCGTCCAACGCCTCCAGTACAGAGTCATACAGCCGGAACTGCCCGACAAAACAATCACACGGCAATGTAGTCACAAGGCCGTCCAACGCCTCCAGTACAGAGCCATACAGCCGGAACTGCCCGACAAAACAATCACACGGCAATGTAGTCACAAGGCCGTCCAACGCCTCCAGTACAGAGCCATACAGCCGGAACTGCCCGACAAAACAATCACACGGCAATGTAGTCACAAGGCTGTCCAACGCCTCCAGTACAGCGCTATACAGCCGGAACTGCCCGGCAAAACAATCACACGGCAATGTAGTCACAAGGCCGTCCAACGCCTCCAGTACAGAGCCATACAGCCGGAACTGCCCGACAAAACAATCACACGGCAATGTAGTCACAAGGCCGTCCAACGCCTCCAGTACAGAGCCATACAGCCGGAACTGCCTGCCGGTACGATCGGACAGCGGGGTGCCTGCCGGTACGATCGGACAGCGGGGTGCCTGCCGGTACGATCGGACAGCGGGGTGCCTGCCGGTACGATCGGACAGCGGGGTGCCTGCCGGTACGATCGGACAGCGGGGTGCCTGCCGGTATGATCGGACAGCGGGGTGCCTGCCGGTATGATCGGACAGCGGGGTGCCTGCCGGTATGATCGGACAGCGGGGTGCCTGCCGGTACGATCGGACAGCGGGGTGCCTGCCGGTACGATCGGACAGCGGGGTGCCTGCCGGTATGATCGGACAGCGGGGTGCCTGCCAGTGCGATCGGACAGCGGGGTGCCTGCCGGTACGATCGGACAGCCAGTGACGGGTGGCACCAATACCAATACGTGACAATCAGGTCACGGCAATGCGGGGAGTTCGTGTCGTGTCTGATGGCGACCATCGAACGTGCATACCAATTGATCCAACAGTCTCCGTGATGTCGACCAATCAGTTGCTTCGATGAGCAACAGGCAGCAGGCGTAAATCTAACAACGACATGGCCGATCTTTACGGCGTGAACAATTTCTGATTTGATACACACGCAGGCTTCTGAATTATTTGATAACCAGAGGCTTCTGTGTGGTCATCTAACTTCAAACATTCTGCAATTGGCTCCATTCATTGACAAACGCACAATATCACAGGGGAGACACGTTACCGGTGAGTGCCGACTGCTGACTACCATACCTGTCCTGGCAGTGTGTGTAGGTGGACCTGACAGCTCGGAAGGCGGACGGCAGAAGAATGACTAGCAGTGCCGGCTGCTGCCAATTCCTCTGCTCTACACACTGACAGCATGCAGACATAGCGTCCAGCACGTCTGCAGGGGCCTAGAACATCAGCAAAACAACTTAATAAATAGGATATTGTCTCAAATGAAATCAATTCATTTAGAAGATATATTTGAACATATTTAAAAACATATTTAAACATATTTAAGTAAGGACAATGAAAACAAGTTTAAACGGAAATGAGGGAGGATTGAGGAATGGGCAAACTTTGTCTGTCTTACTCTTGCTGTTGCTCTGGTATCTCATGAATCACATCTCATGTCCATTTCCACATTTTAGTCATACATAATTATCATCATTTACATTCACGAAATAGATCTTACCTGGAGCAGATTTGTTATTTGATTCACATCATTCCAAGTTTGCAGATCCTCAAACACATTGTCACACACTTTCTCTGCAGCTGGAAGCAACACCTTAAACATGGATTCTGCCTCAGCTTCAGTCACATGAAATACAGTTTTCTGAAGAAAGGTGTTTACAAGTTCTGCCTGAAAAGTGACATCAGATGAATCTAACAGCAGTTGTACTTTTTCTGTCAATTCTTCACATCTTGCTTGTAGTTTATTCTCATCCAGAGAATCCAACTCTTTTAGAAAGTCACTGGCCATTGTAGATATTATATCTGAAATGACATAAATGAGATATTAACATTCTGGGTTTTTGGTACACAGGCACACAGGATTAATGCTGATAAGTAGGAGATAAATGGAAGTCTTAAGGAGGCCGCACACTGGGCCATTCAGCGCACGATATCACTATGACATTCTGCGGTTCCACAGTGTTCAGCACAGAAAAAGCTCGTCCGGACCAGTTTTTTTCTCTACTATATCACGCACCTAATGACGCAGTGTGCAGCTGCCTTTAGTGTTTATGCATGTCCATTATGTTCATAGACAAAAACTTTTAGATAAAGATGCCAAGTTTACAAGTCTCCAGGCCATGTCCATTGGGAGTATCACAGGCACCACTCAGCCATAACAGCAATGGCAGCAACCGGCCAAGATGGAGGCAGAAAACCTTTGCATGAGCGAGGGCTGATGACACAGCAACTACAGCTAGGAGAGATTGAGATGGTGCAGTGCCTATTTTCCTCCAGCTATCAGCCTGTCATTATGGACCATGCACTCAGCTGTTGACCTTATACTGTTGTTTTATGGCTTTGCTTATAGCTATCTGGTAGTGGTACAATAGAGATGATGCTCCTCCTTTTGGCAGGTCAGACTATCACTGTTTTCTGACCTCTCCTGCTCTAAGTTTCTCAATCTCAATCTTGTTAATTTACTCAATTCATGACAACATTTGTATTTTATTTTAACAACATTCATAGATAAAGACATAAAAGAAAAGTGCAACAAAGAGCCTCTTGGGCCCATCCGAGGTTGCACCCCCCCCCCATCCCCCCCCCCCTCCACCAGTCTCGCCCCTTCAAATCACCTTACTCTACCTGCATAAAAGAAGGCTAATCCCACGAGTATTTATGAACTAATCCCTTCTCTGTAAAGTATTTATCTAATCTAATTTTGAAGGAAGCAAGTGTCACTGCATCAGCGACATCCCCTGGTAGCATATTCCAATGTCCTACAACCCTTCTACTGAAAAATGACTGTCGTAGCCTAGTCCTACTTTGTTTCATAATGAGTTTATGCTGATGACCTCTACCTCGATTTTCCCTATTGAACTCAAACATACCCTTTAAATATCCAGAATGCTGACTATTTACAAATTTGAAGACTTCAATTAGATCTCCTCTTAGCCTTCTATATCTAAGTGAAAACATACCCAATTTCCTTAATCTATCTTCATAAGGTAAACTACCAAGACAATTAATCATTTTTGTTGCCCTTTTTTGAACTCTTTCTAACAACCAGCAATCTTTCTCATATGTAGATAGATGTGTCCATAGGGCCAGTCCAGACCCAGGGATTTTAAACATTGGATAGAATTAATAATCTCAATATTACCATGAATTGAGTAAATTAATGCAATTTTTAGATGTGGAAGAGTCAAATCACACTGTCATCTTGGTACAGTAGTCATTTGATCTCAAAGTTCATATGATTTCATTATCAGATAATTAATATCAATAAGATATACAAAAAATTCACTCGTAGCCATTAAGTCTGGTCGGGGCAAAACCTAAGATTTGCTTGTAGCCATTAAGTCTGATTGGGATGAAACCTAAGATTCGCTTAAGTCTGATCAGGACAAAATGGGGATGGTGAATTACTGAACTATTACCCAAAATCCATGAGTTTTCTGTTGTTTTCAACCAAGTGGTTGAAGTCCCTTCCTCGAAAAATGTCAAGGCTCTGTCTAAAATAAGGTGAATCTTGTTAATGCTATTCAACTTTTAGCACTACAAACACGTTTTAGTTACAATTTACCGGCTTCAACCGACACCAGCAACGACTTTGACTTCGTCACTCGAACCAACTGTAGAGTGCGATTTGCTTACGACGGACACCACAATTGACGTACATGCGCCATACAAGCTTCGCCATCAAATCAGCCGCCAAATTAGCTTCCATATACAAATCAGGGTAATAGAACAACGGGTAGAACAGTAAGGAATGTAACGCCCAAATGAATTAGACAAGATATAATTTTTACCGTAATTATTTTGTCTATTATAAATTAAAGGTATTGTTTGCTATCAATAACTTGTGTTTCATTACATTATATCTTTATTTATTGAATTAAACGCCAGCAAACATACGAAGTAGTAGTCAAAGTAGTGTATTTGCAGAACATGTAGTAGCATTTGGAAGCGGTCATATTAAACTCTACTACGAAGTAGTGTATATTTTAGTACTGTAGTAGAATATGGAAGCGCTCAGCGGTCGTTCCGACATTTTTTAACCCCCAAGCCCATTTAATCCCTTTACGCCAGGAATATCGAAAAATTATAAATAAGAACGTTGTAGCTATCTGTTCCAGAAGTCGGATTTAAACTATGTACCATAGGTTACGAGCCAGCCTCGTCTGAAAATGACCAATTTAACAATTTGTCCGCCCCTGTAGCTCAGTCGGGAGAGCGCTGGACTTCTGACCTATCCCGGTTGTGGCAGCCCGGGCTCGAGTCGCTTCGGCGCTCGCTATTTGCTCCTGACTAGGATGGCCTGCGGCCGGTGGCAGCGGTCGCACTCAAGGTCAGGTGACGTCAGTGAGCAGGGCGGACCGTGTCCAGGTATGTCGGGCACGTAAAACTTTCGTCTCTAAATTCTGCCGGCCAACAGGAATTGCGCGATCGGGTGGTGAGGTCAGGACCTGCACAACAAGCTCTGCTTAGCGCGGGCCCTGACCTCGGAAATCCATCCATACAAAACATTCGGACTAAATTTATTATAAAAAAACAAAAAACAAACAAACATGGGAACCCTATGGTGTAGTAGGTTTTTAACGCCCGAGTGCTGCCAACTGTTACTGGGGGGCTGATCCGAATGACCCTCACAACGGAAAATTTGGTGCCTTCATTTCCGATCACTTATTCTGTTCGATTTTACATGGCAGTAGTTTATCCATCGAACATTGCATTAAAACAAAAAAAGGAAATTCTGCATGACATATAATAATCTATATTGTAGGATCATTGGCAGACACCAGTCGCCACCGCATGGCGCATGTCGACAAACATCACAAACAGCCGACCATAATGCAGCGAGAAGACCTGAGAACTGATCGACAATGTTGCGTTCCGACGCGGCAGCCATGGCCTCCCAAACAGTGGCCCTAATGGAGTCCAGGCTGCATTGTCTCAGTCCGCACACACAGAAATGCACAGACAAACGGACGCACGCACGAAACGAGCACACGCACACGCGGGAGGTGCATGACTGGCACCAATCCGTTCAGATAATTTCTCATCACCAGCAGGCAGCAAATGACAATACGGGCAGTCCCGAAAACAGCCGAAACATTGACATGACAGGCGTGCATTGTCACACCACTGCGCACATCAGACACTACCTTGCACACTCCACGCACTCATCATCCTCTCCCTAGCACGCGCCGCTAGCTCTGCTGCACCTGCCACGAGTCGTCCAGATCGGGACACTGTTTGCCCACGATGCAGGTGCCAGTGACGGCCGGCCGCTGCAGGTAGGTCTCGGCCACGCGCCGCAGGTCGTCCCTGGTGACCGCCTGCAGCCGGGTGCGGTGCTCGTCAAACTGGTCATCGGACACGCCGTGCAGGAAGTGACGCATGCCGCGTGCAGCCGGCACCACCGGCGCGTCCACCGACTGGAACACGCCCAGCTTGGCGCCGTCCACGTCCTCGTCAGAGAAGTCGTGCTTGCGCGCCACGTCCGCCGCCCCGTCGAACACACGCAGGGTGCCGAGCGATGAGGGGTCACGGTAGCTGTAGAACGACCACAGCCCCGCCGGCGAGGCCACCGCGCCGCCGCCGTACGCGCCACCCTTCTCGCGGATCTCGCGGTGCAGGTGGCCGAGGGAGAGCAGGCGCGCCAGCACGCGCAGCGCCGCGAAGTCGGGGTGCGCGTACGGCACGGTCGGCACGGCGCGCGCCGCGTAGTGCACGGGCATCGGCAGCTCCACGTACGTCTGACAGCCGGCTGGGGTGAACTGGGGCTGCACCCAGATCTCCGAGCGACCCTCGCCCAGGGTGCGGATCAGGAGGGACTCGAGCCCGCTGAGCGCGACCGGCAGGCCGTCGGCGGTGCCGATCAGGGAGCAGCGCATGCCGTCCTTCATCAGCAGCATGTCGGCCAGCATCTTCAGCTTGGTGACGGTCATGTCGAGCTCTCCGTCGGTGACCAGCTGGCGGACGTAGCGCACCTGGTCCAGGCCGCTGTAGAGCTGGCGCAGCTGTGCCGAGCCGCTGAGCCCGGCTCCAGCCGCGCTCATGGCGTACTGGTGACCCGCCGCCGGAACACTGTTGGCCAGCTCTGCCGCGCACATCTGAAGCTGGCTGTGCAGACGCTCCCGGTTCTCGAACGTGACGCCCGTGAAGATGTCCTCCCAGAGCTCGAACATGCGGCCGGCGTTCTTCTCGAGGCAGTAGGAGTTGAGCAGCATGCCCTCCTCGTACCGGCCCGGGTCACTAGGGTGATCTGTGACGGTGACCGAGGCGGACAGACCGCCAGTCCACAGCTGCTGCTGCTGGTCCTGTTGGCGGTAGTCCAGCTCGCCGGCGCCCATGCTCGTCACCAGGCGGCCGAAGAGCGGCAGCAGAGGGCGGAAGTAAGCCGGCACGCCGGACGTGTCCACCACGGCACGGAAGTAGGTGAGCCCATTAGTCGGCTGCTCAGAGATCTGTACCGGCGCGGCCGACACCGTCTCGTGGCGCAGCTCGGCGCGGGGCGCGCGGGGAGCAATGTCCCGCCGTACGTCCAGCATCGGCAGGCTGGAGGCGTCGTCACCAGCGGCCTGCTTCTCCTGCAGCAGACGACCATCTTCCAGAACCTTCTCCCGCTCGGCGTCCGACAGCGCCGCCACCCGGCCGGCCAGCAGATCTGCCTCCTGCTTCTGCAACTCAGACTCCAGAGCCACGTCAGGCGTCATGACGGTCACCAGCCGGTGGCGGTTGTCGCGCAGCAGCCGCTCCAGCCGCTCCTGCAGGAGACGAGGGTTCTCCGCCAGCTCACGCCGCAGTCGTTCCAGGTGGGAGTCCAGGTTGAGCGCGTCCAGAGGGTCACCGCCGTGGAACCACGGTGCCACCACCTGCATCACCAGCCCCAGCCCGAAGTGGTTGCTCTGGTGCTTGCGGCCCAGCTCGAGTTGGTGCAGCACGGCGTCGACGCGCTCCTGCTCAAATCCCTTCTCGGCGACCTCGGCCAGCGTCTTATCGATGATCTCTACCACCTTGTCAGCGTCAGCGTCCGCAATCCCCTGCAGGCCGACCGAGAAGACCGTCTCGCGACACGAGTTGTCGAAGCCGATCACGTGCGGGGTGTAGCCGGCGCCGAGCCCGGACTCGATCAGCGCCTGGTAGAACGGCGACGCCGGCCCGTCCACGAGCAGCTCGGACAGCACGGCCATCAGCAGCGACTCGTAGCTGTCGGTGACGTCACCCACCAACATGCTGACGGCCACGCTCGCCTGCCGGTCGGTGCGCGGCGCCAGCGGGTCGTGCCGGCACAAGAGCTGCTCGCGGCGCGGCGCGTCCCAACGCGGCTCGAGCGGCACCCGGGTGTCGCACGCGTCCGCCGCCGGCGCGCGCGACAGGTACTGCTCGTGCAGGAACTTGAGTCGCGGCTCCAGCGGCAGGTTTCCGTAGGAGAACAGCCGGCAGTTGCGCGGGTGGTAGTGCGTGGCGTGGAACTGCTTCAGCTGCTCCCAGGTCAGGTCGGGGATGCGCAGCGGGTCGCCGCCGGAGCAGTGCTGGTACGTGTGTGATGGTAGCAGCGCGTTCTGCATCCGCTCAGCGAACACCCGATGCCGGTCGGACAGTGCGCCCTTCATCTCGTTAAACACGACGCCCTTGAACACGATGGGCGAGGCGGGGTCCTCAGGGTCCTCGTGCTCCAGCCGCCAGCCCTCCTGCAAGAAGTCGAGCCGCTCCAGACGGGGTTCGAACGCCGCGTCCATGTAGATGGCCAGCAGGTTCATGTAGTCGGCCTCGTTACACGTGCTGAAAGGGTACATGGTCCAGTCGCTCGCCGTGAACGCGTTCATGAACGTGGCCAGGGAGCGGTTGAGCATCTTGAAGAAGGGGTCTCGCGCCGGGAAGCGGCGGCTGCCGCAGAGCGTGGTGTGCTCCAGGATGTGCGCCACGCCGCTCGAGTCCTGCGGCGTGGTCGGGAAGCCGATGCTGAATACGTTGTCTGGGTCGTCACGAGCCACGTGCAGGTACTGAGCGCCGCTGGTCTGGTGCTGCAGCAGCGCCGCCGTGGCGCTCAGCTCGGGCAGCTCCCGGACCTGGCGTACGCGGAACCCGTGCAGCTCCTGGTCCACGGCGGGGAGCTGGGAGAGAGCACGGCTGAAGGGGCGGCGCCAGGCGGCCACCGCCGGCCGGCACACGCGCCACAACATGGCTGCACCTGCTGACACCGCCGCTGGCACTAATGCGGGGCTGCACCTGCTGATCACACACTGTCCCGGGCCAACTAACCGGCGAAGGCTCCCCGCTGATTCAGCTGAGGATCCTGCAACACAGCAAATACACAATTAATCATCGCCCAATACTGCATCATAGCTCAAAACGGTGTTGTTTGTATGTATGTATGTATGTATGTATGTATGTATGTGTGTATGTATGTATGTATGTATGTATGTATGTATGTATGTATGTATGTGTGCATGTGTGCATGTGTGCATGTGTGCATGTGTGCATGTGTGCATGTGTGCATGTGTGCATGTGTGCATGTGTGCATGTGTGCATGTGTGCATGTGTGCATGTGTGCATGTGTGCATGTGTGCATGTGTGCATGTGTGCATGTGTGCATGTGTGCATGTGTGCATGTGTGCATGTGTGCATGTGTGCATGTGTGCATGTGTGCATGTGTGCATGTGTGCATGTGTGCATGTGTGCATGTGTGCATGTGTGCATGTGTGCATGTGTGCATGTGTGCATGTGTGCATGTGTGCATGTGTGCATGTGTGCATGTGTGCATGTGTGCATGTGTGCATGTGTGCATGTGTGCATGTGTGCATGTGTGCATGTGTGCATGTGTGCATGTGTGCATGTGTGCATGTGTGCATGTGTGCATGTGTGCATGTGTGCATGTGTGCATGTGTGCATGTGTGCATGTGTGCATGTGTGCATGTGTGCATGTGTGCATGTGTGCATGTGTGCATGTGTGCATGTGTGCATGTGTGCATGTGTGCATGTGTGCATGTGTGCATGTGTGCATGTGTGCATGTGTGCATGTGTGCATGTGTGCATGTGTGCATGTGTGCATGTGTGCATGTGTGCATGTGTGCATGTGTGCATGTGTGCATGTGTGCATGTGTGCATGTGTGCATGTGTGCATGTGTGCATGTGTGCATGTGTGCATGTGTGCATGTGTGCATGTGTGCATGTGTGCATGTGTGCATGTGTGCATGTGTGCATGTGTGCATGTGTGCATGTGTGCATGTGTGCATGTGTGCATGTGTGCATGTGTGCATGTGTGCATGTGTGCATGTGTGCATGTGTGCATGTGTGCATGTGTGCATGTGTGCATGTGTGCATGTGTGCATGTGTGCATGTGTGCATGTGTGCATGTGTGCATGTGTGCATGTGTGCATGTGTGCATGTGTGCATGTGTGCATGTGTGCATGTGTGCATGTGTGCATGTGTGCATGTGTGCATGTGTGCATGTGTGCATGTGTGCATGTGTGCATGTGTGCATGTGTGCATGTGTGCATGTGTGCATGTGTGCATGTGTGCATGTGTGCATGTGTGCATGTGTGCATGTGTGCATGTGTGCATGTGTGCATGTGTGCATGTGTGCATGTGTGCATGTGTGCATGTGTGCATGTGTGCATGTGTGCATGTGTGCATGTGTGCATGTGTGCATGTGTGCATGTGTGCATGTGTGCATGTGTGCATGTGTGCATGTGTGCATGTGTGCATGTGTGCATGTGTGCATGTGTGCATGTGTGCATGTGTGCATGTGTGCATGTGTGCATGTGTGCATGTGTGCATGTGTGCATGTGTGCATGTGTGCATGTGTGCATGTGTGCATGTGTGCATGTGTGCATGTGTGCATGTGTGCATGTGTGCATGTGTGCATGTGTGCATGTGTGCATGTGTGCATGTGTGCATGTATGCATGTATGCATGTATGCATGTATGCATGTATGCATGTATGCATGTATGCATGTATGCATGTATGCATGTATGCATGTATGCATGTATGCATGTATGCATGTATGCATGTATGCATGTATGCATGTATGCATGTATGCATGTATGCATGTATGCATGTATGCATGTATGCATGTATGCATGTATGCATGTATGCATGTATGCATGTATGCATGTATGCATGTATGCATGTATGCATGTATGCATGTATGCATGTATGCATGTATGCATGTATGCATGTATGCATGTATGCATGTATGCATGTATGCATGTATGCATGTATGCATGTATGCATGTATGCATGTATGCATGTATGCATGTATGCATGTATGCATGTATGCATGTATGCATGTATGCATGTATGCATGTATGCATGTATGCATGTATGCATGTATGCATGTATGCATGTATGCATGTATGCATGTATGCATGTATGCATGTATGCATGTATGCATGTATGCATGTATGCATGTATGCATGTATGCATGTATGCATGTATGCATGTATGCATGTATGCATGTATGCATGTATGCATGTATGCATGTATGCATGTATGCATGTATGCATGTATGCATGTATGCATGTATGCATGTATGCATGTATGCATGTATGCATGTATGCATGTATGCATGTATGCATGTATGCATGTATGCATGTATGCATGTATGCATGTATGCATGTATGCATGTATGCATGTATGCATGTATGCATGTATGCATGTATGCATGTATGCATGTATGCATGTATGCATGTATGCATGTATGCATGTATGCATGTATGCATGTATGCATGTATGCATGTATGCATGTATGCATGTATGCATGTATGCATGTATGCATGTATGCATGTATGCATGTATGCATGTATGCATGTATGCATGTATGCATGTATGCATGTATGCATGTATGCATGTATGCATGTATGCATGTATGCATGTATGCATGTATGCATGTATGCATGTATGCATGTATGCATGTATGCATGTATGCATGTATGCATGTATGCATGTATGCATGTATGCATGTATGCATGTATGCATGTATGCATGTATGCATGTATGCATGTATGCATGTATGCATGTATGCATGTATGCATGTATGCATGTATGCATGTATGCATGTATGCATGTATGCATGTATGCATTGTATGCATGTATGCATGTATGCATGTATGCATGTATGCATGTATGCATGTATGCATGTATGCATGTATGCATGTAGCATGTATGCATGTATGCATGTATGCATGTATGCATGTATGCATGTATGCATGTATGCATGTATGCATGTATGCATGTATGCATGTATGCATGTATGCATGTATGCATGTATGCATGTATGCATGTATGCATGTATGCATGTATGCATGTATGCATGTATGCATGTATGCATGTATGCATGTATGCATGTATGCATGTATGCATGTATGCATGTATGCATGTATGCATGTATGCATGTATGCATGTATGCATGTATGCATGTATGCATGTATGCATGTATGCATGTATGCATGTATGCATGTATGCATTGTATGCATGTATGCATGTATGCATGTATGCATGTATGCATGTATGCATGTATGCATGTATGCATGTATGCATGTATGCATGTATGCATGTATGCATGTATGCATGTATGCATGTATGCATGTATGCATGTATGCATGTATGCATGTATGCATGTATGCATGTATGCATGTATGCATGTATGCATGTATGCATGTATGCATGTATGCATGTATGCATGTATGCATGTATGCATGTATGCATGTATGCATGTATGCATGTATGCATGTATGCATGTATGCATGTATGCATGTATGCATGTATGCATGTATGCATGTATGCATGTATGCATGTATGCATGTATGCATGTATGCATGTATGCATGTATGCATGTATGCATGTATGCATGTATGCATGTATGCATGTATGCATGTATGCATGTATGCATGTATGCATGTATGCATGTATGCATGTATGCATGTATGCATGTATGCATGTATGCATGTATGCATGTATGCATGTATGCATGTATGCATGTATGCATGTATGCATGTATGCATGTATGCATGTATGCATGTATGCATGTATGCATGTATGCATGTATGCATGTATGCATGTATGCATGTATGCATGTATGCATGTATGCATGTATGCATGTATGCATGTATGCATGTATGCATGTATGCATGTATGCATGTATGCATGTATGCATGTATGCATGTATGCATGTATGCATGTATGCATGTATGCATGTATGCATGTATGCATGTATGCATGTATGCATGTATGCATGTATGCATGTATGCATGTAATGCATGTATGCATGTATGCATGTA